>JAWDJV010009882.1:0-14823 GCA_033119285.1 Teratosphaeriaceae sp. CCFEE 6253
GGCGACTTATTTCGACCTCACGCCGTACCGCCTCCCGGGCTGGGCTCGCTGGGTCCGGTTTCCACCAGTGGGTACCACGGCACTCCTGTTCGCCTACCTGGCCTTCGTGCTCGCGCTCGAGTTCATCAACGACCGCGTGCCCGGCGCGCAGTTCTGGGAAGCGCGCGGGATCCGCGCCGGCTGGCTCGCGGTCGCGCAGGTACCCCTGATCATATTACTGGTCGGCCGGCACAACCTCTTCACGCTCGCGACGGGCGTCTCGTACGAGCGCCTCAACGTCCTGCACCGCTGGTCCGCGCGCGTCATGCTGCTCCTCGCGCTCTGCCACTTCGGGTTTCAGAGCCGGGCGTGGTCGGACTACGGCGTCATGGGGCTGGAGTGGGCGACGGACGAGTGCGCGCCGACGGGGATCGCGGCGCTCGCGCTGCTGCTGTGGATGAACCTCAGCACGCTCGCGCCACTGCGGTACTGGTCCTACGAGTTCTTCGTCTGGCAGCATCTGGTCACGTTCTTGGGGCTGATGGTCGCGGTCGGGTACCATCTCCCGTCCACGGCGACGTGGTCGCGCATCTACATCTACATCCCCAGTGCGCTGTACGTGGTCGACAGGCTGCTGAGGTGCGCGTGGTGCGCGTGGACGACGAAGAAGATGAGTCGGGCGACGCTGACGCGGCTCGACGGCGATGCGACGAAGGTCGTCTTGCGGAATGCGGCGATCAGGAAGTGGCGGCCGGGTGCCTGGGTGCACCTTTCGCTCCCTGGTCTGGGACATTTCGGTTGGGCGCAGTCCCATCCCGCCACGATCCTGTCGACGCCGACATCCCATGGCGGGGCCATGGTCTTCATCCTCAAGGGCCACGGAGGCTTCACGAAGCGCATCATGGAGTCCGCTCACGGCTCGCGCGAGGCACTGCTTGCGGGACCGACGGACGCCGAGCGAGCGGGGGGTGTGGGGGCGGAGACGAAAGTCTACCGCGCCATCCTCAATGGGCCGTACGGCGGGCACCAGCACGACTTCGCCGCGTTCGACTCGGTGTGCTTGATCGCCGGTTCGACGGGCATCACCTTCACCCTCGCGCTGCTGCAGGACATCGCCGAGCGGGCCGCGAACGGCGGCGGGAGACTGCCGGTGCGGCGCGTTCGCTTCCTGTGGTGCGTGAAAGAGCACGACCACGCGCGGTGGATCAGCAGCGAGCTCACGGCCGCGGTGGAGAAGCTCCGGCAAGCTGGGATTGAGGTCGAGGTCATGATCCACGCGACCTGCGACGCGGCGCTCACGGAGCAGAACGCGGAGCCCAAGATGTGCGGCTGCGAGTGCGACAAGTCGCTAGGCCCTTGCTGCTGCGCCGTCCCGCCCGAGGAAGACGAGACGGAGGAGGCAGCACGTGTGGCCGCGGAGAAGTCCGCTGCGGATGCAGTCCGCGGTCCTACCATCGTCTTCCCCACCTCGCGGAGCCCACCGCCCTCCCTGCGGCCCATCTCGCGCTCAAGCCGGACCGGCAACGAGGAGAGAACAGCAATGCAGCGCCCCTGGCTCCCCAGCGCCGCCTTCTACTCCGGCCGCCCCGCGCTCCGCGCCACCCTCCTGGACTTACTAGAGGGCGCGGACGGGGAGTCCGGCGTCGCGGTCTGCGGACCGCGGGGCATGGCGGCGGAGGTGCGGCGGCTGGTCGTCCGGTTATCGGACGAGCGGGCTATTCACAAGGGGACGGGGGCGCAGGGATGTTATTTGCATGTGGAGAGCTTTTCTTAGGTAAGGGGGGGAGGCTATGTAGAGGTTCTAGATACCTTTGTGCATCCAGTTCTGGATCAAATCCTGCGATTATCTGCATCGATGTAGCGCTCTTGCCTAGATGGTGCGCGAGGCGAGGGGATGCCATGGTCGATCGTGTCCACCCACGATTGGTGGCGGGCGAGACTGCGCCCGGCTCGCGAAGCCTGCTAAAGCCTCTCGAGCCGGCGTGCCAGTCACGCCTCATCCTCCACGCCCTCGATCAGCACCTTGATCCCCTTGGCCGCCTTGACATCCTCAAACGCCGTCTCCGCCTCCAAAAACTTGACCCGGCTACTGATCAGCTCCTTGACGCCCACGCGCCCGCTCGTCACCAGTCCCACAGCGGTCGCGTAGTCCCCGCTGCTGTAACGGAAACTGCCCCGCACATTCAGCTCCTTGGCGCCCATGGCGCCGATGGGGAAGGTGATGTCGGACTTGCCCATGCCGGCCTGCACGTACGTGCCGCCCGTGCGCAGGACGTGGATGCCGGTCTGGATGCAGGGCTCGGCGCCCGAGGCGTCGATCGCGACGTCCGCGCCGGGGGCCAGTTGGCAGTCCGCGATGATGCGCGCCGCCGCGTCCTCGGCGGACTGGCGCTGGGAGACGACGGTGTGGGTCGCGGCGTAGGACTTGGCGAACTTGAGGCGGTCCTCGTTGATGTCCACCGCGACGACTTTGTTGGCGCCGTAGGCGCGCGCCACGGCGCAGCACAGCAGGCCCACGGGGCCGGAGCCGAAGACGACAACGGACTGCCCGGGCTTGATGTCCGCCTGCCGCGTGATGTGCACGCCCACGGCCAGGGGCTCCATCAGCGCGCCCTCCTCCAGCGACACGGAGTCCGGGAGTTTGTAGCAGAAGTCCTCCGGCAGGGCGTAGAACTTCGCCAGCGTGCCGTCCACCGGCGGTGTCGCGGCAAACCTCATGTCGACGCACAGGTTGTACCTGCCGTCCTTGCACCGCACGCACCGCCGGCACGGGATCCCGGGCTCCATCGCCACGCGGTCCCCGACCTGCAGGCTCGTGACGCCGTCCCCGACGGCGCTGACGATGCCGCTGGACTCGTGGCCCAGCACCATCGGCGCCTTGACGATGAAGGAGCCGATGGCGCCGTGCTGCCAGTAGTGCACGTCGCTGCCGCAGATGCCGGTGAACTTGACGCGGACGAGGACGTCGTGGGGCGAGACGAGGGCCGGGATGGGCCGGTCCTCGAACTTGACGCTGCCCTGCTTCTCCAGCACGAAGGAGAGGTTCTGCGGCGCCGTCAGTTATCGGTGGTGTACTTCATCGGACATTCCCAATGCCACACATGGTGGGGTGGCGGGGTCGACTGATGGTGGTATACGATGGACAACGTACTTCTTGTCCCATGGTGGCGATTGTGGCTGATGCCGCTGTTTGTCGAGTATCGGGGTGAGTGAGACGAGTCTCTTATAGGCCGCACTGCCTCGTCTTTGGTTGAGCTACATTTTTATGGAGGCTCAGAAGCTCCGTGGTCGTGTTGCACGCTCTGACGCAGGGCCGACCTAGCACAGCGGAAGAATCGCTGCGACTTTAGGCACGGCCCGTGAGCGGGTCTTTGAACGAAGCTTGGCATCACGTGAACATCATGGCACGTGATGTTGATACGATGTCGCCGAAGTGCTTCGAGGTCGCCCAGCGCCGAATTTCGGACGGAGGATCGATCGCGGCGGCAAATTGATGGCGACAGAGTCCGGCAGCTGCTTTTGAGTGCGTCGGCAATCGCAGCCGTTGTCGGCAGCATTGCGGATCGCACTAAGCCCTTTACGGCCCCTACATGTACACCTCGAAAGCCGTTGGAGGATCGGACGAGCCTCACCTCACCACTTCACATCATCAGACCGCTATGTCTCGACCTCGAACAAGCTCTCGGCGATGAAAAGCATAGCTGATCTAGCCACCGCTGGCGATGCGCGGCGACGCAAGCCTCCTGTGCGAAGGCGACATGCGCCTGGGCGGTGCGGCCGCAGCTACTGGAGCCAGCTCGACTCATGTAACTGGCTGTCGATCGACCTTATCAACGCGCGCGGTGGAGTTACCCTGCACCTTCGCCGGCGGCCGCGGCAGCCCCCATATCTCTCGTCTTGCGTACAGCCTTATCGGGACCCTTCATGGCCGCCGTGGGTTGAGATATGATATGCGAAGGCAGGATAGTGAGACCCTGGTGATGCGTGATGCACAATAATTGCCCTGGATGGGAGGGGGAGCTGTTGACCGCGGCCGCTCCATGATACAGATATAGCTCGCCCCCGGTGTATTTCGCTACTCATATCTCGGAGACCACTGACACACAGAAGAGAGCACACGATGTCGAGCACACCGCCGCTGAGCAAGGCCACTGGCTATGGCGTCGTATGTCGTCTATGGGACGACTCTATGACAGCGTGGACTGACCGGAATCTAGGCTGTCGGCCTGGGCTTCCTCTTCGCCTTCGGGATGATGCTGACGTCCGTAACCCCTTCCCCCTCAAGCAATTGTCCGCCCACTGAACGAAGGAAACAGCACCTTCGTCCTGCGCCGGTACAACAACGAGCTGCAGACGTCCGAGGTCTTCAGCACCGCGGGCCGCACCGTCAAGTCCGGCCTCGTCTCGTCCGCCGTCGTGAGCTCCTGGACGTGGGCGGCAACGCTGCTGCAGTCCTCCAGCGTGGCGTACAACTACGGCGTCTCCGGGCCCTTCTGGTACGCCTCGGGCGCCACGGTACGTACACCCCACCTCGACCACGATACGGCAATGCAGAGCTGAGAGTTACGCCAGGTGCAAGTCATCCTCTTCGCCACGCTGGCCATTGAGCTGAAGCGGAAGGCGCCGAACGCGCACACCTTCCTTGAAGCGATCCGCGCGCGCTACGGTCCCGCCACGCACGGCGTGTACATCGTGTTCGGCTTGATGACCAATATCCTGGTCACCGCCATGCTCCTGACTGGTGGATCTGCGGTAGTCACCTCGCTCACCGGCGTTCCGACGGCGGCGGCCTGCTTCTTGCTGCCGGTCGGCGTTGTCTTGTATACCATGTCAGTCCAAGACGAGTCCTCCAAGGGATCGACTCAGAGAGTCTGACTTCTTTCGCCACAGGTTCGGTGGCATCAAAGCGACCTTCTTGACGGTAAGCAATGCAACGCCCGAGCACCCCCGAATTCCCACGCTAACCCTCGACCTTCCCAGGACTACGTGCACACCGTCATGATCCTCGTCATCATCTTCCTCTTCGCCTTCACCGCCTACGCCACCAGCGACCTCCTCGGCTCCCCCGGCGCGGTCTACGACGCCCTAGTCGCCGCGGCGGAGCGGCACCCGGTCAAGGGCAACGCCGAGGGCTCCTACCTCACCATGCACTCGCAGGAGGGCGCCATCTTCTTCGTCATCAACCTGGTCGGCAACTTCGGGACGGTCTTCTGCGATAACGGGTACTATAATAAAGCCATCGCGGCATCTCCCGTGCATGCTCTGCCTGGGTATATCGCCGGCGGTCTGTCTTGGTTCGCTATCCCGTGGCTGTGCGCGACGACGATGGGATTGTCGGCCCTGGCTCTGGAGACGACTTCGCCCGCCTTCCCTACCTATCCTAACCGGATGCTGCCGGCAGATGTCTCGGCTGGCCTCGTCCTGCCCAACTCCGCCGTCGCTTTGCTGGGCAAGGGAGGCGCGGCGGCGTCGCTCCTACTGATCTTCATGGCGGTCACCAGCGCCATGTCCGCCGAGCTTATCGCCGTCAGCTCCATCTGGACATACGACATCTATCAGACTGTGAGTGTGATCGGAAGATCGAAGGTGATCAGAACTGATGCGTTGGCAGTATATCGACCCGGGCGCCAGCGGCCGCCGCCTGATCTACATGTCCCACACCAGCTGCGTGGTCTACGCCATCGTCATGGCCGCCTTCTCCACCGGCCTCTACTACGCCGGCATCTCCATGGGCTACCTCTACCTCATGATGGGCGTCATCATCAGCGGCGCCGTGCTCCCGGCCTCCCTCACTCTCCTCTGGGACCGCCAGTCCTGGACCGCCGCCACCTTCGCCCCGCCCTTCGCCCTGACCTGCTCCCTCATCGCCTGGCTCGTCACGGCCAGCAAGCAGGGCGGCAGCCTCTCCGTCGCTAGCACGGGCTCCAATAATCCCATGCTGGCCGGCAACGTCGTCAGTCTGCTCGCCCCCGTCCTCTTCATCCCGCTGTGCTCCTTCCTCCCCGGCCTCGCGACGCCGAAGTACGACTGGTTGTCCATGAAGCTCATCCGCAAGGGCGACGACTCGGATATGGCCGCCGCCGCGCACCTGGACCTCGAGCTCGTGCCGGGGGAATCGCGGCAGAGCGACCACGAGGAACAGATGGAGCAGCACCAGCTGCTGCGCGCGGCCAAGATCGCGCGCTACATGACCCTCTTCCTCACGCTCGTGCTGCTCGTGCTCTGGCCCTTCCCGCTGTACGGCACCCAGTACGTCTTCAGCAAAAAATTCTTCACGGGCTGGGTCGCGGTGGGCATCCTGTGGCTGTTCTGCTCGAGTTTCTGCGTCGGGGTCTATCCGGTGTGGGAGGGCAGGCATACGAGCGGGCGGACGTTGAAGGCGATCTATCTCGATGTCACGGGGCAGCGGAAGCCGGTCATGCATGGCCGGGCCACGATCGCGGAGACGGCGGATGCGGAGGAGATGGCGCGGGAGAAGAAGGGGGTGGCTACCCCCCCGGAAGAGGCTGTGGGGAGGGCGTAGGGTTCGCCGGGGGGGGTCCACGTCACTTTTGAGAGAGGGCAAGACATCGAACGGAGGCATCGATACCCAGTCGGAAGAGTCCAGTGGCAGAGGGGGGCCGGGCTCGGATGTCGCTGCGTAAAGGCCACAGCATGTGACGGGGGCTGAAGGCTTGGACGGAGGGTAGACTCCAGAGTCGTTGCTACGAATGATGATTTCTAGATACGCCGGATACCCAGGTAAGAGTCTTGTTCGTTGTCCACCACCACCCGCTCCATCTTGAGGGCTGCCGCAGCCGGCCTGTGGTCTATTCAATCCAGACCATTGGCGCTGCAGATGGTCGGGTATGCTGGGAGTGCCTTCCCCGCTTGCATGTTGATCGTCATGGGTAGCGCGGCCTTGTCGTCGTCCATCGCTCGCCAACATGTGCGCTTACATCGATGAGCTCCGAATATGCGCCCCGCGGTATCAATACTGCGTCTCCGTGGAGTCGCGGCCTGTGCTAGCCGGACGAACCCAACTCACATCAGCCCGCCATAGACACGACTCTCCTGGTCTCCACCCCTCGCCCCTTTCGTCGGGTACGACAGCCAGAAACTGCGCTTCGCCTTCTCCCCCTGATGATGGTCCCTGTGCGGTCCCGCGTACGCGATCCGCGCGGGCACCTCGCCGTCCAGCCGGCTGGCGAAGTAGCCGTGCGCGAAGGTCATGAACTCGCCTACATCGAAGGCCTCGAGAAGGTGCTGGGTTTGCAGCGCGTGCAGCACCTTCCGGAGCCAGCGATCGTCGTCGTCGTCGTCGACTTCCTGGTGGGTGGGCTGCGTGGGCTTGAGGGCGGCTTCGAGGGTCTGGATGATGTGCGCTGCGTCGCCGTGCGCGCCCTCTTTGATCAGAATCGTCCCGAGGAGGTCGTGGGTGGTGTACGGGATGATGTGAGATCCGTCCTTGTCGTCCGAGTGCCCGGCATGGTAATGGATCGCGTCGGCTTTGTGCCGGGCCGTGAACGGGACGTGGTGCTTCTGCGGCGGCTCGATCGAGAGGAGCCAGGTGAGCTGCGTGCGGTGGTACCGCTCGTCTGCTCCGTCGTCGGGGTGTGCGCGGGCTTGGTTGGCGCTGACGTGGATGTTGGAGGCGCTGCCGACCATGGCGGGGGAGAGAGCACGACTGTTGTAGAAATGATCCGAGGGCCCGCTTAGGAAAAAGGTCGATGAGTTCTATCGTCTCGCTGCCTGATTGCCTTCGGCATGTGTCTCAAGCTAAAGTATGGCCTCGATGGGCATCATACATGTACAGTCCGGGACGCCGGCAGCGTACGGGATGCTGACAAAGGGGCAGCATGGCGCTGAGTGTTCGCGTCAAGGGTTCGCCACCATCGCCCGCGTCCATGTGCCCGTCTCGGCGTGCTGGTGGGCGCGCTGCCTATGTCGGTACATGGAGAGCGGGAATGTGATTGTCGGACGACGTTGAGACAAACTCAGAGTAATGTGGTGAGATCAGCAGTGAGCCCGTGCGTGATGCTGATATGCCCGCGACATCACCAGCTGTGGTATCGAGCATTGCTCGATGTGGTATCTCCCTCCTTCACCGATCCTAGCATCGTGGGACTTCGACTTAGAAGAAAGGGACGATGTCGAACTCTCGACTTAAGAGTGACACAATCAGGCTCGTCATACGTCGTACACGTGCTACATGAGACACCCGCCGCTACTCGACCGATCCCCTTCCGCGCCGCGCCTACTTCGACTTGTAAGTATGCAGCACATGCGCATTGCAGTACGCCTTGAGGCCCTCCTTGCCCCACTCCCCGCCGATCCCGCTCTCCTTGTGCCCGCCGAAGATGGCCTGCGGCGTCGGCTTCTCCCACGAGTTGACGAAGACGGAGCCGGCCTGCAGGCGCTTGCCGATGCGCTCCGCGCGCTCCACGTCCTTGCCCCAGACGCAGGCGCCGAGGCCGGTGTTGGTGTTGTTTGCGCGCTTGATGACCTCCTCCTCGTCCGTCCAGGGCTGCGTGGGCACGATGGGGCCTGGTGGGGCGCGTCAGTGTGGTGCGTAGGGTGCAGAGAGATCTGCGCGACTCACCGAAGGGCTCCTCCTGGATGATGCGGGAGTCGTTGGGCGGGTTGTCGATGATGGTCGGCTGGATGAAGAAGCCCTTGCCCTTGCTGACCTCTGGCTCGCCGACCGCGAATTTGTAGCCTTGGTCCTTGCAGTCCTTGAAGAACGTCTGGACCTTCTCGTACTGCATCTTGTTTTGGATGGGCTGGAAATCTTGGTCAGCACAAACGGTTTGCGGTGTGATTCGACGGTGAGACACTCACTCCGAGCAGAGAGCCAGAGCTCGGGTCGCCGACCTTGATGGTCTTGGTGAACTCGACCATCTCCTTCAGCATCTCGTCGTAGATGTCCTGGTGGATGTAGATGCGCTTGGTGGCGACGCAGACCTGGCCGCTGTTTTGAAAAGATCCCATTACCAACTCGGGCGCGGTCTTCTTAATGTCCACGTCGGGCAGCACGATCGAGGCGTCGTTGCCGCCGAGCTCGAGCGTCACGCGCTTCAGCGTGCTGGCGGCCGCAGCCATGACCTTCTTGCCCGTCGCGATGGAGCCGGTGAAGGAGATCTTGGCGATACCCGGGTGGGTGGTGAGCCTGCTTCTGGTCAGCTCTCGCTCTCACGATGTCTTTGGGGAGCCTTCACATACATGGGGCCGAGCTTGTCGTCACCTCCGACAGCCTGGAGAACGCCGGGCGGGAGGATTTCCTGGGCCAGCTCGACAATCTTCAGGGTCGTGTAAGGGGTGTACGGCGACGGCTTCACAATGGCGCAGTTGCCGGTCATCAACGCCGGGATCACCTTGCCGAGCGACAGGATGATGGGGAAGTTCCACGGGCAGATGGCGCCCACGACGCCGAGGGGCGTGTAGCGGGTGAGCATGACCTTGTCGTCGTCCTCCTCGCGCTCCTCAGGGACGTCGAGGGCGAGGTGGTGGTCGAAGAACATGCTCACGCCCTTGACCTCGAACTCGGCAAATTGGCGCTAAAACCACATCAGTCGGCGTGTTCACTCGTCATGTTCCACTGCACTTACCGGCTTGCCCGTCTCCTGGCAGAAGATGTCGAGCATCTCCTCGTTGTAGCTCATGTAGTGGTCGCGGAACTTGGACAGCAGCTCCTTCCTCTTCTCAATCGGCGTCTGGCTCCACGACTCGAAAGCCTTCTGCGCCGACTCGACGGCATCGTCGATGTCCTGCTGGTTGCCAATGGGCACCTCCCACAGCTCTTCGCCGGTCGCCGGGTTGATACCGCGGTGCTTGTTCTTGCTACCGCGCGGCTGGCCGTCGACGGTATTGTGGAAAGAATCCCATGAGATGGTGGAGACTTTGGAGGGAGACATGGTGGCGGTTTGAAGGGCGATGAACTGGTGAGAGAGGGGTACTCACGGAAGAGCTGCGAGGGAGTTGTGCACTCTTATAACCACGCGCACAAATGCACGGCACCGGGACTTCGCCAAGGCACCACGCCGCACCGACGACGTCCATCAGCCGATGTGTCCACGGCAACGTAGAAATCACCCCGCCATGGTGGGGCAGTCTTTCGTTATCGCCGAAGCGGCCGCGTGTGGGGTTGGGAAAAGACCCGAGGCATAAAGTGATCACCATCACTTCTGCCTTCCAACACATGCACGGTCTACATGTACATGTACATGTACTTGCTGTGCCCATGCTTACCTCTTGGCAAGTGCCGCCTCCGAGCCATCTCCGGCGTCGGTACCACGACGCCTCGCTCGTTCTGCAGATATGATAGCCACGCCCACTGGCAGCGATAGCTGTACATGGCGCGAGTGTCCTCGATGGTGGGAAGCTCGAGCTGAGCCAAGGCCTCCTGCAGCATCCCAGCGACGTGACCAGATCCTACGCGTGTCTGGCGAACAACGTTGGGGCTGACAACGCGAGGTTCCGGGAGGAAGCTCAGGATGCAGCTGAACGATACGGCTGAAGGAAGTCTAGCGACAAAGGACTGCACCGGGTAGGTCATCCTCGTTGGTACGGCCCCAACCCCCATTGCATTGGTCCAGAGTAATAGAGCCCATCCAGAGCAAGTGAGCCAAAGGTGCTGTACGCCTGACCATCGCCTGACCGTGGTGTGACTGTGGGTTATGAGACGAGGAAGCCCCTCTGTGCGTCCCTTGTAGCCCATGGTGATATTTGACCGGGGCCACGAACGGTGTTGCATAATAGTTGCGAGTGTTGGGACAGCTGCCCATCCCCGATTGGCCTTCGACACGGCTGCCGTGATGCCCTGGATCGGTCTCACAGGCCGTTCAATTGAGGACCGGATTCCGCACGTGATGGCCTGACCGCCATCGCTGATCCATCTCTCCCGTCCGTGTCAGCGAGGTAACCAGCATCCCAGCAGCTGGCGATTGGCGAGAAGCAGAGAGTGGCATACAACACGCAGCCGGCTCCGCATCGTAAAGCTGCTCCGGTCCGTACCGTGCGATGCCGCAGCTGCGTCCGCAAGTCTCCGGCATCGCGGAGATACGTGTACTTGCCCGCCACGCCCTCGATACCGCCTCGCACTCACGATGGTGATATTTCGGCTTGCGCTCCAACACCAGAACCAACACCGACCACTGCAGCTCCCTGGCGGATCTGTCCGCCGGTCGATTTCCAGAACATGCGCAAGAGCCAGGCCAACTCGGAACGGCACGTCCTCGTCATCCAAGCGTGGAGGCAAGCACCATTCGTACACTCGGAGTCTTCGTTACAGCACAGCGGCTGGCCCGTACATACTCTGATTGAGACTTGGTACATGTAGTGTTACCGCTCTGGAAGTCGGCTACGGTTGCCATACACCGGCTCATGTACGTCCCCGCTGACAGGATCCAGATGCCTTCGGTGATGCTCACCAGCTCATGCTGTGGATTAGGAAGTCTCAGATTGACGGCCAGTGAAAAGGTCCTGATCCCCGAAGAACACTACAGTGGCTGTCAGTTGTTTCATCCCTAGAACTGTTTCAAGGAAGTGTACACGGCGCCCCGTGACTCCAGTCTTATCCTATGCGATAATCAAGGCACCTCGTTCCGTCTCAATGACCCAGAAGCACTTCCGACAGCTGCCTTGGCTGCAGCTTTTCGGTGGTTACACGATGATCTATCTAAAGCAGCCTTGACGGCTCCGAGTACGAGGAACGCCGTCGCTCTACAAGATCAGCAGCGCGAACCCGGTCGTGTGCGGTCGAGCAATCGCCGCTCGATCGTCGTAATTTCGGGTGAGAGAGTCTGAAAGTACGCAACCCGCTGAACGCATCCATCGCCGGGTCCGCGTGACCTCTCACTTATTTGCCATTACCAGCTTGGACTGGCTGGCGTGCTGCATGCCCATCTGCTCTGCCCGTAGTGCTTGCTGATATGATGCCCTCTGTCGATCGCATCTCGTCGCCGCCACCAATCTACAAGTCGGCATCCTCCTCGTCGGGCAGCGGCATGTTCGATGCCTCGGCCATCTCCTTCTGGTACGCCTCCATAGCGGCCTGGTCGACCTGGACCTCCGGTGGCGCAAGCGCGGGCGCGGCAACAAACTCCTGTAGACTCGTTAACGCCCGACCGTTATCCACCACCGCATCGCTGTACATACCAAGCTCTGGTTGCCGACCAGCTTCCGGGCCAGCCACAGGAACGGCTTCTCGAAGTTGTAGTTGCTCTTCGCCGAGATGTCGTAGTACTGCAGGTTCTTCTTCCGGTGGAAGGTGATGGTCTTGGCCTTGACCTTGCGCTCCTTGACGTCCACCTTGTTGCCCACCAGCACGATCGGGATGTTCTCGCACACGCGCACCAGGTCGCGGTGCCAGTTGGGCACGTTCTTGTACGTGATGCGCGACGTGACGTCGAACATGATGACGCCGCACTGGCCGTTGATGTAGTAGCCGTCGCGCAGCCCGCCGAACTTCTCCTGCCCGGCCGTGTCCCACACGTCGAACTGGATCTGCCCGAGGTTCGTGGTGAAGCCGAGCGGGTGCACCTCCACGCCGAGCGTCGCGATGTACTTCTTCTCGAACTCGCCCGTCAAGTGGCGCTTGACGAAGGTGGTCTGCGGGGCAGTTGTGTGGTTAGCATGGGGGCCCATACCAGTCGCTGTCGTTTTCCGAATGATCTCGGCGCGGCGTGTCTCTCTGGTCGCCCACGTACCTTTCCGGTGCCGCCATCGCCGACAAGGACGAGCTTGAAGGTGGGGACTTGCTGGCCTTCCGCCATCTTGCTATCGGGTGACGAGGTGGTCGCTCGCTTTGAGGCGGTCGCGTGTACGAGCAAGCGCTGCGTGTGTCGTGGGGAGGGGCGCGGAGAATCTTCGCTTGGTTTTGGCGAGGTGTGTGGTCGTGGAGTGTTGTATGAAGATGTTTGGTCGAAGCGGCGGTCGTGAAAACAAAACCGGGGAGCCAGCGCACGGACCAGGTACGTTCAACAGGCACAAGCTTGCTGCCTGGCGAGCATCACTTCACCTTCACTTCATTACAAAGCCTTCACTAGATCTGTGGAGTCACAGTAATAATGGCGACTGTGCCCGAAGCATGCCCCTATGGCCTTGGCGCATGGCAGCTTGAATGGCGGGCGTAACTCTAGGAAGCTGCGGCGCATTTGCCGAAGCAAGCCCCGTAGCTGAGCCATCCTAGGTGATCATGGGTTGTGCAACTCAGACCGATACCACTTAGTACCTAGCAATACGTAGCTTGCGCAGCTCAAGTGCGCCATCAGTGAGAAACCTGTCATCGGGCAATCATGTTGCTGGTTGCCGTGAATGCGCAAGGCTTGGCATATCGCCCCGCTTTAAGCTCATGCAAGTAGGTACGAATCGACAGCTGCCTACGATCAAACACTACCATTCAGCCTACATCTACAATCTTGCGCACCACTCTGCACCAACTCACCCCATGGGTCTCAGGATGCCCGACCTCCACGCGCCGACTGTAGGCTCCGGTCCGACGTCGCAGCCCACCGCAGGCGCCAGGGAACAGCTCACGCTGCCCCAACTCATCGCGAAGAAGGAGAACCTCGAGGCGGAACTGCATGCTCTGGGCTCAGTTCTCGATTCGGTATGGACGCACACCAGTCACAACGCGATTGGACAGCGACGGCTGAGACTGCTCAATAGCACAAAGTGAATATGTCCACTCCACTCCTTACACCAGACGGCTTCCCGCGCGCGGACCTGGATGTGGCACAGATACGCACGACGCGGGCCCGCATCATCCGGCTGAAGAACGACTACAAGGACATCATGTCCAAGCTGGAGGTGGCGGTGCAGGCACAGTTCGCGGCTGGCAAGGGGATCGAGGGCATGGCACCAGCAAGCGCGCGGACCGGCGCGACCAATGGAGCAGCGGCGAGCGCTGGCGCGGCACAGAGCTCAGCCATCGAGCCGCCGTTTGCGAAGGTCAATACGGTTGTACCGAACAGCCCGGCGGATCAGGCTGGCATGCTCGCAGAAGACAAGATCACGCGATTCGGCAGCGTCAACTGGATGAACCATGAACGGCTCAGTAAAGTGGCGCAGGTCGTGCAGCAGAGCGAGAATGTATGTGCTGCCTGGACTCCCCGATGGAGAGACGCTGACGAGGTCATTCAGCAATCTATCCTGATCAAAGTCCTGCGCGACACCGGACACGCTTCTGGTTCTGCGACGCTGGACTTGCGACTCACTCCGCGCCGGGACTGGGGTGGACGAGGACTGTTGGGCTGCCACTTGCTGCCGCTGTGAAGCAGCTGTGGCTTGCCGAATGGTCGAAGGAGACAGTTGCTCGTAATTGGCAGCGCTCGAGCATTGAACGGTCGTACTCATCCTACGCTTGATGGGTCTGGCACGATGATAATCAGCGCCGCCTCAAGCCCAGAACGCTGACATATGGCTAACCTGCCGTCCATGCACCAAGAGACAGGTGACGAACGGAGGTCTCGCTGATCGTTAACAGAGATCACGTCGATTGATCTCGCTAAGACATGGGCAGGCTCATCGGTGCAGCAGGGATGGAAGTGGGTGTGGATACGCTGCGTCAGGGTGAAGTACCACATGGACTGACACGAGGAGCAGGCATTGACGCCAAGGACTACGCAGCATCGCACCATTCTTACTCAGCCACTCATGGCTGGCTATGTTCGGTAAATACATTCAGCAGAAAGCAACATCTTGTGAAATGCCTCACCCCTCAACGGTGCCCTTGATACCGCGCCCCGCCCTCGCTGCAATGCTCATCATATTCCGCGGCCGTCGCATCGTGGATACATCGCGACATGCTACGACACCCCTCGCACCCGGAGACCGGTTCGTGATGTCGTGCTTACGATCTGAACC
>JAWDJV010009883.1:0-14781 GCA_033119285.1 Teratosphaeriaceae sp. CCFEE 6253
CCGCCTGTACCCCAGCAGACTAAATCGCCTCCTTTCCTTCCGCCCGCCCAGCATCTTGGTCCCCTCATCCCGCAGTACTAAGAAAGGCTCCCCGCCACTCTTCTTCCGCCAAAACCTCTGGATCCGCGTCGCGCACTCGATCCGGTAGCGCAAGTAATTCCGCCACGCGCGCTGGATGCGGATGGCCATGTTATGCCAGTACTTGTCCCGCATCGTCTCCAACGCAAACAGCGTCTCGGGCGTCTTGATAAAGGCCTTGGTGGTCCCCATCTGCCACTCCTCCCGCGGGATCGAGGTATCCTTCAGGATCTGCTGGACACCGCTCCGCGCGTCGCCGGTCCAGGTGTACTCGCCCGCGTACGCGCACGCGGGGGAGAGGAGGTAGAAACGCTCGACGAACTTCTCGAAGGTCTGCCGGTAGGCGAAGCCCGCGCGCCGGATTCGCACGTTCTCCTGCAGGCCGAGGTACTTGATCTGGTGCATCACGTTCTGCGCGTTGTACTCGGTCGGGGACTTGTTTTCGTTGGGCTTGATGGTGCGGATGTAGGAGGGCGTGCACTTCATCAGCGTCGTGACGAGCTCGTTGGCCGAGGCCTTGATCTTGTCGCCGGCCGTCGGGGGCCGCCGGCGGTTGTCCTGGTCAACTTCGTTGGGGAAGAGGGTGTGCACGAAGGCGTTGCCACTCTCCGCTACGAGGTTGAGAATGTCTTTGGTGACGAGGTCTTTGTTCTTGTCCGTCATTCCCGCAATCTCGTAGTTGACGTCGCCGGCGTAGTGCTTGATGACGAACTGCCCCTGCCGGGGAGTGAAGTTGGGATTTCCACTCAACGCGTTCAACCTCTGCACAAATGTCTGGTCCGCTGCACCCGGATCCGCGTGCGCAGTTGCGCAAGCATCGTTCAGTGCGGCGAACACCCCCGGCGGCCGCTTCTCCTCGATCAGCTCGCACACGACTTTGTTATCAAAGTACTTGATCGGCGTCCACTGGATCTGCTCGCGCTCATACTCCTCCTGCTCAGTCTTCAGCGTCAACTGGATGAAGATCTGCTGCAGCTTCTCATTCACGTAGTTGATGCACAGCTGCTCGAACGAGTTCTTCTCGAAGATCTCAAACCCATAGATGTCCAAGATCCCGATCGAGTGCGCCGGCGTGCCGCGCGCCCGCAGGCTCTGATTCACCCGGCCCACGATCCAGTCGAACATGTTCATGTAGATGGTCTTGGCCAGCGTGTCGCGCGCGGCGCTCGCCTGCGCGATATTCATTGGCGAGTCATAGACGCTGCCCCGACGCATGCCGCGCGAGGTCTCGATGATGCGGATCGTGAGGGCCTTGTTGACGGAGGCGGCATCGACCTCGAGCAGGTAGCTGGCGAAGTCGACGACGGATTGGTCGACGATGGCCGCGTTGCCCTGCTCGTCCTCGGCGTAGGAGACGTTGCCGATCCAAAGGATGGCGGCGAGCATGCGGAAGATGTTGTCCTGTTCGGCCTTCGTCATTCCGATGACGCTCATGGCGTTGAGGGTATCTTTGAAGTCGGCGGTGTCGTCGATGCCAGCGACGTCGTAGCACTTGCTTTTGCTGGTGTAGGAGTAGGTGCTCGGCTGCTGGATGCCGTAGTTCGTCCGGTGCTCCTGACTGGCTGCCTTGGTGAACTGGTAGAAGATGTGGAAGTTGCGCTCGTCCCGGATCTGCCCCACCACCCGCGTCTTCTCCAGGAGGTAGTTCTGCACATTCGCCCCCACCGGCTCGCCCTGCGCGTTGAACTGGATCTCGAGGTACTTGCCGAAGCGACTGGAGTTGTTGTTGCGCAGCGTCTTGGCGTTGCCGAAGCTCTCCAGCAGCGGATTGGTGGCGAGGACCATGTCCTTGATCTCCTGGATGCTGTTGTCCTTGCCGCCCGACACGCTGGCGATGTACTGCATGATGCGCTTGGCGGCCTCGGTCTTGCCCGCGCCGGACTCGCCGGAGATGATGACGCACTGGTTCTCGCTGTAGGCCTTCATGTTGTAGTAGCTGGCCTCGGCGATGGCGAAGACGTGCGGCGGGACTTCCAGCCGGTTCTTGCCTTGGTAGCTGGTCAAGACGCTGTCGGTGTAGATGCCGAGGTCGCGGAAGGGGTTGACCGAGACCAGCACGTGGCCGATGTAGGTGTAGATGTCGCCATTGGCGAAGCGCTTCTGGAGATTCTCGCTGATGGCCTCGTTGCTGATCTTGCTGATGAGGGTCAGGTCCGACACGCCGACCTCCTTCTTCTTGCCCGTCTCGTAGGCAGCCTTGCGTATGGCCGGCGGTCCGCTGCCTCCGCCTCCACCGCCGCGGCTTTGCGGAACTGCCTGCGCGCCCTCCTTCTTGCGCCCGGCCCGCTTCGTGACGGCCATCTTGACCACCTATACCAGTTGATCTTGCGCCCACCTATTCTGGTTTGCGACGATGCGCCAGCCTGGCTGATAGTCGCTGGCTCTGGCTGGCTATCGCTGTAGGATGACTGCCCTTCTCGGCTTGCTCGGAAGAAGCCGCGACGGTAGGATGTGGGCTCGTCGCTCCAGATACAGCAATTCAGAGCGGATAAAGAGCAACTCACGGCCGACGATATCGTACAGATGGTGTTTCTATCTGAGCCCCGGCAGCTCCCACCTCGCGCTGACGTTGCGACTGCCAAGATCCGTCGTGGCGCGGGCGCGCACAGCCACAGCAGCTTCAACGCGGACGCGCACGACGCACACGCGTTGTTCAGGCGGCAACGTCAACCTCAGGTCATCTCCATCCGGCACGTCAAACGGTTGTCACCGCGGGCGGAGATCTGTGGCTACCCGAGCATGCACAACTACGCCCCAGCAGGCATCGACAGACGGCCTCTCTTGAACTACATGACGATGGACATTCCGGCATCGCGCGGCGACTTCACACCTCCGCTTCTGCTTTTCGCCTGCTTCGCCGATACGCCAGACTCAGCGCTCGAACAGGCAGCTACGACAGCGGCTTGATCTCCAGCGCATCCGCGAGAATCTGACAATGCCGCACCAGCTCCTCATCTCGCATCGGCCGGCCGAGGATCTGGAGGCCGCACGGTGCTCCCTCGACTTCGTCCGGCACATCTGTACGACGAGGAGTCAGTCACCTCTCGTAGACGCCCTGACGCCCTTCGTCCTAGGGATCGGTGACTCACAGGGAGGTGTATACGACACATCCCGACGATGGTCCGCGTCTGCACTCTTCTCCGCCTTGAGGTAGGGCAGCGTCATGGCCGGGTGCTGCATCACGCACTCATCAGCTTCCCCTTCGTCCCTGCAGCCCCCTCGGATCATATGTACTCACATCAAGCAGGTTCGCAAGAACGGTGTAAACCGGCAGTCCATACCGATCATGCGGCACCGCCGTCGCCTGATACATCGGCATCACCAGCACATCCAGCCCATGCTTCACCCACAGATCCCGGAACAACGTCTGGTACCCCGCTCGCTCGACATTCAGCCGGAAGACGTCGTCCACCGACGGTTGGAAGTGCTTGAGCTCCGGCATCGAGGCCGTTGGGATGGAGGCCACGAGCGGCTCGCCGGAAGCGATGATGTGGCGGAGCGACGTCTTGGATGGGTCCATGGCGAAGTGCGTGAAGGCGCTCTCCATGGCTTCGGAGAGGAGGGTTGAGGAGGGGAGATCGGGCGCTAGAGGGATGAGGGTGTGGCCCGCCGACTCGAGGTTGGTGATCGCGGTCTTCAGTGCGCGGAGGACGGGCGGGTGAGCTGGGTACTTGGGGTCCTCGAGCAAGTACCCGATCCTCAGCTTCTGGGTCTTCTCCACTGCAACCGCCCGCCAAGGAGCAGAGATCACGGATGGATCGACACCCCAGCCATCAAAACCCAGCACACTCCCCATAAACAACTGCACATCCCTCACACTCCTCGCCAACGGTCCCGCACACGGCGCGATCCCAAACGACCCCGCCCTCGCCGGGGACGCCTGCCCACCATACGGCACCCTCGCCGCCGTCGGCCTCAACCCAAACGTGCCGTTCACATACGCCGGGATGCGGATGGACCCCGCGATGTCTGTCCCCACGCCCAGCACGCTCCCGCGCATCGCCAGCAGCGCGCCCTCGCCGCCGCTCGATCCGCCCGCGCCGAGGGAGAGGTTGTGCGGGTTGAGCGTGCGGCCGAAGACGTGGTTGTCGCTGTCCGCTGTCATGAGGGACTGCGGGATGTTGGTCTTGACGTACAGGACCGCGCCGAGGGACAGGAGGACTTGGACCAGTGCAGCGTCGGAGGTGGCGGGGGGATGATCGAGGAAGGAGACGTAGCCGATGGTGCTGGGGATGTCCTTGACGTGGAAGGAGTCCTTGAGGCTGATTGGGAGGCCGTGGAGGGGGCCCATGGCTTTGTCGTTGGCGGCGAGGTAGTCATCGCATTCCTGGGCTCGTTTGAGCGCGCGGTCGAAGAAGGTCTCAGTGAGGCAGTTGGTGAGTTGTTGCGCGATGGCCGCGCGCTTACAGAAGGCAGTTGTGACTGCGACGGAGGTGAGTTGGTTGTGTGCGAGTTTGTCGAGGAGTGCAGTGGCGTCGTAGTCCTCGGTGATCTCTACCTCAAGGGGGTTCAGGATGCCGCAGGAAGACGGGATAGGGAGGACGATTTGGGTGGAAGTCGGGCCCAGGCCGGCAGTGAAGGATGGATCGAGGCGCCATTCGGGAGGGATCTTGGCGGCTTGGTGGTCGCGGTACTGCTTCGTCTTGGTCTGCCACGAGGGCGTTGTCACTTCTTCCGTTGAGCCCATGACAGTGACTTTTGACAAATATGTGTGCTCTTCGACCTGCGGACGGCAGCGAGAACACACACCGGGCAGTAGTGACGCAGTTCTATGGATGGTCACTGTCAGGAGGCCCTACAGTGTAGGTGTACCTGCCATCGGCCGCTACGTGGGCTCTGCCATCATCGGCGTGGGCTTCGGCACACTTAGCTGGCCGAAACGACCCCGCATACATACATGTACTCGTATATGGGATCATGCACGATCAGGCCGCTCAGCGTGAATGTCGGTGATATGCAACCGAATCTAGATGCAGGATGGACGGGATCGCTGTATGCCAATACCGGCGACCAGATCTACTTGTTGGTAGAGGCCCATGCATCTATGGCCGGGGAGCTCAATGGGAATCACTCGCTTCCTTCGTTGTGTGGGTGATGGCATCGTTGACGAGAGTCTGCGTTCAAACGATGTGGTGGTGCAGTGGCATCCAGCCCCTGCTAAATCGGATTCACCGGGACCAGACCGGTCCTGGCGATCGATTGTGAGACACAGTCATGTTGCGCACCAGAATCGGCTCCGCCCGTGTCGACAGTCGACCCCTGCGACCTGCTGCCTCGGATGCGCGACCAGCGTCAAAGCTGCCGCGACTGCGCTGCGCAGGCTCAGGATCCAGGGATGTACCCCCTGAGGGACACTTCTCACGATTCAGCCTTCATCAGCCCGCACGCCGAGCACGTCCACCATTTCCGCTCCATCCAGCTCCCGCACTGCGCACAGTTCCACCCCATCCGCTCAACCTGCACCCGCGTACTCGACACCGCCATCGCCTCTCTCGGCGGAGGAGGTCGACTTGCCGCTCTACTGCTGCTTCCCGTACTCGTGCCCGTACCTGCGCCTGGTGATCGAGCTCCCGTTGGCCTAGAGGTGGAGATTGCTGCAGCTGCCGCCTGAGGTCGCTCGGTAGCGCAGGCGTCGCAAGCGAGGTACTGCATCGGATTGATGCAGGTGCAGATGTCGCACGTCCACTCGTCGGGGTTGAAGGGGTCGGAGAGATCCATGCCGACGTCCACGGGGGAGCGGATGGAGGGGTGGCGGGCTGGGATCACGGCTGAGACTGGAGTGGGAGCGGGTTGGGCTGTGCGCTGGCGTTTGGTCGGGGCGTCGCCAGCCGTGTCTGTGGCGGGACGGGGAGCGGTGTTGTGGGGGCGGGAAGTGCCGTGGTGCGATGGACCGTTCGATATAGTCTGCGGTGAGATCGGGGTCCCAGACATCATCTGGTCGATACTCGCGCCCTCCGGAGACAATGGCGAAACGGGCGACATGGTGTATAGCGAGTCGCTGCTTGGCGCCGCGGCTATGTTATGCTGCAACGCCCATCTCATCTGCTCTTCTTCCGTTGGCTGATGCTGCGGACTCACGGGCGACGGCTTCTGACTATTCGCTGGGTCATACAATCCGCCTCCGGGGCTCCAGGCGAGGCCGCCATCCGTAGGCTGCTTGGAGAACGTACTGTTCGTGATCTTGCGCTCCTCTTCCTCCTCCATCAGCTCGAACAGGGCTTGAGCGATCGCGCGATCATTCGCATCGTCCTCCTCGGCCTTCGTCTTGAACGTATTGCTCCCCGCCTGATCCGCCAGCTTGCCCGCGTCTCTCCTGCCTGACGCGCAGCCCTTGTCGACGGTGTTGCGCCTGGTAACGGAATCGGCAATCACCTGCCTCACATCGCCACCATGCTGATGGATCGGCGCGCCGCCAAGCCGCTGCCCGGAGCCCTTGACCAGCTTGCCCTGCGCATTTCGCTTCTCCGCGCTCGCTCGCGCCAAGCGTCGCATCTCGTGCGGTGGCGGGAAGCCGTGCCGGCCGCCGCCGACCCGATGGCCTTCGGATAAGAAGCCTTCGCCGGTGTAGCCCTTCCGGACCAGGGTCTCGTGCTCGTCGCGGAGCTCGTCCCAGAGGCGGTGGAAGTTGCTGTCGTGCGCGCCCCAGACATTGTGGGAGAGCTCGTGGAGCATCGTATCGACGAGTTCCTCGATCGGTAGGAACAGGTCCGGGTTGTTGTGGTAGCGGAGCCGGATGCAGATCTTGTAGCCCGAATTGATGTTCAGCCCGAGCAAGTTTGCCTCTGGCGGTAGGAACTCGGCCAGGATCTGGACGTGCCAGTTGTGCTTGCGCATGATGGGTTTGACGAGTGAGGCCACCTGGCGAAGCATCTTGAGGGCGGCGTCGCCGCGTTGGAGGCCTTGAAGGTGCTCGTAGCTGTTGAAGAGGGCTTCGCTTTCCTTCAGCTCGGAGGCGTAGGACCGCTGCACACCGCTGGGCCCGCCCTTACCAGGCCGGCGGCTGCGGCCGGTGTACGATGGCTCGACCATGTTGTTGATGGACCGGGTTATCGGTCCTGAGTCCTGGCGTCTTGATGTTGAAGAAGCAGCGGATCTCAGTCGACCTGATTCCGCTGGGGCCGACGAGCTTCTAGCGACGCTTGCTCTTGGGACACATCTCCTGCGGCACGTCAGCGGCGCGGTATTCGTGTTCGCGGCATCGAGCGTGTGGCGAACGTCCACGCAAGCGCTCGACGCCTACTGGCTGCTGGCCGCCCGGAACGTGACGAATCTTACCGAATGTCGCGGGCTGCTCACTCGAGCCGACCACCTTCTTGATCGGTCAGCTCGTCGACGTGAGTCTGGTAGGTGGTCCACGCCATATAGATATACCATCATCGTTCACTTCAGGGAAGCGTTTGTCTTCGCTGATGCGCGGCCTCCGATTCGTCACGACCGAGGAGACGTTCCGCCCCGCCCGGCACTCTCCTCCGCGGCGATCTTGAAGATCCATCGGCCCAGAGCAGCGCCGGAGCGAGGGAAGGAGGGCGGAGTCGACATGTCGCCGTCCTGCGACTGTCGGAGCGCAGGCCACCTCAGGCCGACGCCAGCGGATGAGCACGGCCAGCACCGTTCCACCCTCTCCTTCCGCTCCTCGATCGCGAGACCGCCGTGCCTGAGCGAGCCTCACATGCAGTAGTGTGCTAGCGGTCCTCGAAACTCTATCATGCGCAAGGCCCACGCCGACGTCAGTGGAATGCGCCGGTGACCTTGTGTGCGCTCCACGCTTTCACCTAGCACATCCCCGTCTCACAGCGTGGGCATTATTGTTGGGTACCGGCTGGTGGTATATGCGGGCTGCTTCATGATCGATTTCGAAAGCCCCACGCCCACAGACAAAGCAGGATCACCGTGGCACGACCGGATCGCTTGGGAGCAGACGGAAACGTAGACTGGGGACACATCGGGGATACACCGATGCGAGCGAGGACACTGTCAGGGGCGTTGCCAGTGGAGGCGGCGGTGATCTGCGCACAGGAAGGGAGGGTGGTGAGTGGCACCGCATGGACGACGCACGCAACGGGGTGCGAGTGACCCCAGCGCGCGTCTCCTTCGACGACCGGAGCACCGTCCGGAAGCTCTCGGCTATGCCCATCGATGAGTCTCAGGCCGGCGACTACTTCTCCGCCGAGGGCAGCAGCATGCCCGACGACGTGTCGCCGTCGAGGGCGCACATGTCGATCCGGATCCCGCCCTCGCAGCCCAAGACCGAGATGGCCTTCACCGCGTTGCAGTACCTGCCCATGCCTGTGCTGGTGCTCTCCAACGCCAAGACTGTCGTGCTCGCCAACGAGGCTATGGGAAGGCTCTTGGGGGTGGACGTCACGGTCTCGGGAGATGATGATACGGTCGAAGACGAGGATGGACTCTCACGGCACGAGCCTCGCGACGTTAGGACTGCCAGCGATGTACTGTATGGCACGACGTTGGCACAGCTCGGTATCGACCTCCTGCGGAATGGCAGTGCGGTGTTCGTCAGCTGGGAAGACTTTCTCGAGACGATCGTGGACGATGCGTCCAAGGCACAGAGATCGACCACCCAGCTCAACACCTACCATCCGAGGAGGGAGAGTGAGGCCACGCCTCGGCCTGACGCGCGTCCGACCTCCGGAACGTCTCGGACTTCTTCCCACGCGAGCCGCACCACTGCCATGTCGACCGAGGTACACGACTCCATCATGGACGTGGTCTGGTCATCAGACCGCGACCCGAAGACGGGCATGCCGTCGCGGGCTCGGCAACACGTGGGCAACCACGTCCAAGCGCAGATGATTGTCTCGGTCTGGGCGACCGAGACGGAGCAATACTTCACCTGCACATTTACAGCAACCCAGGCGACCTCGAACTCCAGCCCCGCCGATGGGCCCAGGACCGTGGCGCGTACGGTCGCACGTACGCAGCCGATTGGCACGTCACCAGCCATCAGCTCCGGCTCGAGCTCAGCGGGTGGTGGCCCGCGTAGCAGAGGCACCCAGCCCGGAACGCCCTCGTCGCATGCGAGCCCGACCGCGCAGCCGCTCACAGACTTCCCGCCCAAAGGCCCGCCTGCGCGGAGTAACCATGCCTCGGCGCCGACCATGTTCAGCAAGACAAACAGGCTCAAGGACGCCATCCTCAACAGCATGAGCATCCCCGCCTACGCTATGTGGAAGGATGAGTCCTTCGGGCTCCCCAACACCGCCATCATCAAGCTCATCTACCCTTGGATGGATAGCTCACAGTTCGACTCCAGCGAGCAGGCGCGCGACTTTCTGGCCGGGTATGTCCTGTACAGGCCCGACTTCTCCGAGAAGATCCCACTTGCGGACTTTCCTATCATGCGCCTCATGCGCGAGCAGACAGCCTTCACCGCCTACCGGATCGGCCTCTACAGCGCCAAGGACGGCAGTCGCATGCTGTTCGATGTCGCCGGCGAGCCGCTGCTGGACGACAAAGGGGAGTTTCTGGGCGGACTCGTCCTCTTCCACGACGTCACGGTCTTTGCGCAGACAATCCAGCGGCAGCAGAAGCAGAACGAGGAGCAGTTTGAGGTGATTACGAACATGATTCCGCAGATGATTTGGCGGACGACACCGGATGGGAGTCATGATTATTATTCGGATCGGTGGTATAGCTACACGGGCTTGACGCATGAGTCGAGTCAAGGTTTGGGGTGGCTGAATGCGTTCCATCCGGATGACCTGGAGGTTGCGAAGCCGCGGTGGGCGCACAGTCTGGCGACGGGGGACGAGTACCTGACGGAGTACCGATGTATGAGTAAAGAGGGCGAGTGGCGGTGGATGCTGGGCCGCGCGGTGCCGATGCGGGACGAGGACGGCAAGATCTTGAAGTGGTTCGGCACCTGCACCGACATTCACGAGCAGGTGCTCATGCGCGAGGCGGCGCGCCAGACGCAGGCCTCCCTCGCCCGCGTCATCGAGCACAGCAAGATCACCCTCTGGGCCATCGACCGCGACCGCAGACTGCGCCTCTTCGAGGGCCGCTCGATGGCCGACCCGCAGGCGCCCAGTATACCCCGGCTGAAGGAGCACTACCTGGGCATGGAGCTCCAGGAGATTTTCAACGAGCAAGGGCGCGCGACCGAATGGTCCGCGTATGAAGCGGGCATCAACGATATTATGAGTGGGTCGGTGCCGGACCGGACGGTGGAGGTGCGGCTGGTGACGACGCAGCGCTGGTTCAGCACTCGGCTGTTCCCGGCCCTGCGGTATGAGCGCAAGGGCGACCAGGAAGGGGAGGCCTTCATCGATGGCGTCGTCGGCGTCAGCATGGACATCACCGACGTGCGGGATGCGTCCCAGGCGATCAAGGATCGGGACCGGGACAATGCGCGCCTGACTGCGCAGAGCATTGCAGCGAAGGAGGCGAGCAAGATGAAGAGCCAGTTCCTGGCGAACATGAGCCATGAGATCCGCACCCCGATCGCGGGTGTCATTGGGATGAGCGAGATTCTGCTCGACGATACGGGGGAGCTGACGAAGGAGCAGCGGGATTGCGCGGAGAACATCCAGCGGAGCGCTAATGGACTGCTGACGGTCATTAATGATATTCTTGACTTCTCCAAGGTTGAGAGCGGACGGCTGGACATCGAGGAGGTGCACTTTGATCTCTCGGTCGTGATCAGGGACGTGAACAAGATGCTGGGGTTCGCGGCGGAGCGCAAGGGGCTGAAGTACATTGATGATGTGCAGCAGCTACGGTCGTGGAAAGTGATTGGGGATCCTGGCCGGCTGCGTCAGGTGATGACGAATATGCTCACGAATGCCATCAAGTTCACATCCGAGGGCAGTGTGACGATGCAGGTCACCGTGGAGAAGGAGACGGCAGAGACGGTCGAGATCCACTTCACGGTGGAAGATACTGGGTAAGTCTGATATCCCGTGCGACCAAGAACTGAGGCTGACACAATCCGGTGCAGTATTGGCATAGAAGAGGACGTACGTGGGAAGCTGTTCAAGGTAAGACCATATGCTGGATGGAGCAGACGAGTGACGACTGACCTTCTCCGCTCTCTGCAGCCCTTTAGCCAGGCAGATAGCTCGACCGCACGTCGCTTTGGCGGGACCGGACTGGGCCTCACCATCAGTAAGAACCTTGTGGAGCTCATGCACGGCAAGATCTCGCTGGAGTCGCAGCTTGGCGTGGGCACGAAGGCGACGTTTTGGATCCCATTCCACAAAGCCCCACACTCGGGTGCCGGCTCTCCGATGGTAGACATAGGGTCTATACCCGACCGGCTGCAGTCGGGAATGTCTCTGTCAAGGGCGGGATCGCAGGGTGGTGGCGAGAGTACGCCAACGACACCTGGTAAAAGAATGCGTCACCGACCTCCGTCGAACAACGGCACGCCCGGACTGCCGGCTTGGCCACCGGATGCGCCTGTCCCCGAGCTGAGTGAAGCCGAGCGCAAGGACGTCAACGTACTGGTCGTGGAAGACAACCCCATCAACCAGCAGATTGCGCTCAAGACGATCCGCAAGCTAGGCTTCCCCGTCCGCGCCGTGTGGAACGGCAAGGAAGCGCTTGAGTACCTGCAGCACCCCGTTGATCAAGACCATCCGCGGCCAGATATAATACTCATGGATGTCCAGATGCCGATTATGGACGGATACCGGGCTACGTACACTATTCGCAATGCGAGGCCGTTTGTGACCAATCCCGCCATACGGGATACGCCCATTGTGGCCATGACCGCCTCTGCCATCCAAGGCGACAGGGAGAAGTGCCAGATGGCGGGCATGGACGACTACCTTGCAAAGCCGGTCAAGAAGCCCAATCTCGAGCGCATGCTGATCAAATGGGCGATCGAGGGCAAGCGCAAGCGCGCGCGCATGGCTGTTCCTGGCAGTGCCATGCGCACCAGGCCACCGCATGCTTCGCGGCACAGCTCGTCGTTCATCTCGGACGAGTCGGCCCCCTCGCCTCAGGAGCAGTTTGAATCGCAGCTGGACCGCCTCGAAAGGTTTCAGCGTACAGCAATGGAGCGATCGTCGGAAGATCCCGGTGATAAGGAGACGCGGCGGCAGGAGGCGGAGGAGAAGGCCATCACGCTCCGTGACGACGCGCTGATGGGGAGTGGGGAGGATCCTAAGACGCGGGTGGGCTCGCACGAGAACGCAGAACCGCATGCGGAGAGTAGCGGGCAGGCGCTCACGGCGGAAAACATGCAGAAGCTGTCTGGGAGGGATGGGGAGTTGCAGAGACAGGATTCGGATGCGCTGACGGATACGGCGAGTCTTCTCGCAATGTTCGGGGACGGCGCAAACGTGAGCTCGAGGGCGCTCACGAGGGCAACCACGGCGCCCACTCCGAGACCGCGCCGTGAACGGTCTCCTGGTTGAGAGCAAGGTAGCTCAGGGCGCTGACAGAACCGGGACCACGTGAGCGTTCGCGAAATGCGGCGACGCAACGAGCATCCGCTGACGAAAGCCCATGGACATGGAAGATTTGCAGTCTTTACTTTGTCGCCTTCACGCCTTGGACGACCCACAATGCACGCCCAAGGCTCGACCAGCCAACCGCCCGGCTTCTACGCTGCACTTCTGGCAGTGACTTTGCTGCCGCTGCACCGACGACACGCGTGGCGCTTGAGACTGGTCTTCAGTCGCGCTCAGCGTGACGAGGGCGACGACGACATTGCGAGAGTTCGTGGCTGTGCCCTCGACTTGGGCCAGGTGCTGCGCACAGCAGTGCCCTTACGTCGACTTGCTGCTCTAATGGTCCGGGAACTGGCAGCGCGATGTCACACCCATCATCGATCCCAAGGCCGTCATGCCCAATCAAGGCTTTTACGGCGCGCGCCTGTTCGCCCGGCCGGGCATCACAAATCGGAGTCTACACCAATCTCTCTTCCCAGGCGCGCGACCAGAAATAAGCTGTAATTGACCTACGTCGCGTCCTCCAGCACCTACGGCACAGGCCTGACTTCCTTTCCAAACGCCGCCGCTCGACACGCACACCCGCTATGAGCGATCTCGGCGCCTGATCTCCTCTCGCCGAACATCTACGCAGTCTCTCGAGGACTGAATAGAGCGTGGCAAGCCCGGGCCGACTTTGAACTGCTTAAGCCCCGCAGTGTGCTGACTGCATCCGTGCAAAGCAGCAGGAGCTATAGCTTTGCGGTGACGCAAAACTAGCACTTTTCGGATCAAGAGATGGTGAATGATCCGTGGTTCGCCGTGCATTGGGACCTACCCCAGGGGTAATGTTCGAGAATGGACACGGTGGGATCCTAGGGCGGTACGGTGTGCGCGAGCAGCAGATCCCACGAGCTTCGTGGCCGTGGTGGGGCAGTCTCCCGATCCAAGCCTGGGTCGTTGAGGTAGCGGCTAACCGGATCGATGTCTTTAGCGCTATGACAACAGTATAGTACATTTTGTGACTTCACCTCGCCGCAGGGCGATAGCTTCTCCCATGCGCCAGCGTCAGCAGGGCAGCCTAGTTCGCGTGTGTGAGGTGCTTGGCCCCACTCGCCATGCCCTCTCCTATAGGCTCCACCACTCTCCCCAGTCTGCTCCATCACCAAGCCCCAACATCAAAGTATTCCTCCCCGAAGAACGTGGCCACGACCGTGCGATCCGCAAACTTCCGCCCCGCCAGACTCGCCAGCGCCTTCTGCGCCGACGCGGGGGCCTCGTACTTGATGTAGATCTTGCCGATACCGTTGCCTTGCCGGGCACCGGCGCCCGGGCGAGGCATCTTGACGTCGAGGACGGGGCCGTACTTCGTGCACTCTTCTTTCACGTCTTCGAGGATTTCTGCAGGGATACGAATTAGCAAGATGTGCTGGGGAGTTGAGCTTGGGAGTGGCATACCGTCTGCCTCCTCGGCATCCATGAGCTCCTCGGGCGTGATCATGTTCATGAGGCACAGAACCCGGCCTCCCTCCTCCCCTTCCGTCTTCTTCGTGCCCGCAATCATACTCATGGCGTTTACGCTCATATCGCCACCCACCTGCTGCACGCCTCTGCTCGCCCTGTGCACCTTCAATCGCGAGTCGGCCAACTCCATCCCGTCGAGACTCTCGACCGCGATGTCCGTGGCGCCGGCCGCATCCACGTACTCGCAGAATGCGATCCCGCGCGATTGTCCGGAGGCGGTGTCGGAGACGAGGACGAAGGACTTGAGCTCGCCGAACGAGACGAGGAGTTCGCGGACCTGCTCTTCGGAGAGGTAGACGGGGATGGAGGTGATGGAGATCTTGTTGGCGGTGTCCGGGACGATCGTGGAGAGGACGCCGGCCTCGGACTCGGTCTCGTCGGCCGTGGCAGGGACGATGTAGTCTTTTGGGCGGGTAATGTGGAGGCCCTCCGCTTGGTGGCCGTTCGAGGTGTCCATCGCGTCGGGCTCCATGGAGATGCCGTCCAGAGCCATGGCGTTAGTAGCGTCCTCGGAGGTCTTGAATTCGAGCAGGGCGAAAGAGCGGTCTTTGCTGACTTGGGCGGAGATGCATGGGTCCTGGCCCTTGGTGACATTCAGGCCATTGAGCTGCAGGTTGAAGAAGTCGCTGACATTGTCGTCGGTTGCGGAGGTTGAGAGGTTGTGAACAAAGAGGCGCTTGGACTGGCGCGCGGTGGAGGGCTTGAGGGCGGTTTTGGCGGCTTGGTTGCCGGGCTGGTTCATGAAGGCCTGCAGCTTCGTCGGGTCCATGGGCTGCTGTCGCGG
>JAWDJV010009884.1:0-14765 GCA_033119285.1 Teratosphaeriaceae sp. CCFEE 6253
TGACCCGCGGGAGGAGGAGGAAGAGGGGAAGGGGGGGTCGATGCGCGTGAAAGGCGCGGAGATGCGGCGGTGCTTATTGATGCCGGAAATTTTGCGCTTCGGGGAGCGGCCGGCGGGGGCGGTCAGCGGGGCACGCGGGGACGAGGTGTTGGCGCGGAGGGGCGTGCTGAGGAGGCGGGCGGGGACGGTGGGCGGGGGGCCCATCGTTTGCGTGTTGGAGGGGTTGAGGGCGAAGGCGAAGGGCTTGACGACGTCGCCCTCGCCTCTGCTCTTCTTGGACGGCCAGGTGAGGAGGTGGACGGGGTCGACATTCTCGCTGTCGGGGTCGTCGAAGGTGGGGATCTCGAGGGGGCGTTTGGGGGAGGTCTTCGTGGGGAAGGAGCCCATTTTGCTGCCCAGGACGGACTTGGAGGAGATGATGCCTGTGCGACGTCAGTTGGCGGTGTGGATGGGACGGCCAACGCCTAAGGTTACCATTCTGGCGATTCTTCGCGCTGGCGAGATGCTGCAGACGCGGACTGTCCAGCGGGGCGAATGGCACCCGCGCCATGGGGACGTGGGAGGTCATTGTCGCTGCTCGAGCGTCGCAGGACGCGTCTCGCTGAGCTCGACGATGAGCGACGAGGGCTTGGTGAGCCTCTCGCCTTCGCTACGGCTCTCACTCTTGGTGATGGGGTAATGCCACGCGTAGGCTGGTGGAAGTGATCGTGATGTGATGCTGCGAGCGGGTCTAGCAGTCCGGAGAAGAGGCGTAAAGATGGTATGGATGATGAGAGGAAAGGCTCTCACGCGGCACACGGAGCGCGGTGAAGGCCGCTAATGCAAGACAGCGCGTGGTGTTCGTGGTGGAAGCGACCGGAGAGCCAGTCGTCGCGGCGGAGGTCTCCACAGGCGCGTCGTGCTCGCGCCGCCGCCCTTGCAGCCCGTGGCAACGCTAGCCGCTTTCTCCCACCCCCCACCGTCCGTCTTGCACCTCGCAGCACGTAAATCTGGTTTGCGACGTTGCGCATGACGTCGACGCCGTTCGAGCGGTGCACCGTCGGCCAGGCGTGTAGTCTCTATGATCGGACCCGAAGGCTCACCTCGTGCTGGACCGCGAGGAAGTAGAGAAGCCGCCAGCCGGCGACAGCACCCAGTCACGACGCAGTAGTACTGTACATCAGATTGACTCCGTATAAAGTACATGAATCTGCCTGCGACACTCGCCTCCGCTTGAAGATGGCACGCTTTGAAGCGTCACCACACCCCGGACGCTGGGCACATATCGCCACGCTTCCCCAAGGACAGGCACCCATCTCATCAGCAATCTCATCCAGCAAACCCAACAAACTGCTTCACCTCCAGCGGCTTCACCCACTCCAGCCGATGCTTCGTCCACAGCTCCATCTGCGGCGCCGTCACCGCCGCCGCCGCCCCCGCTTCCACATCCAGCGTGCCCGCCATCACAATGTGCAGCCCGCGGAAGCGCTCGTCCTCCGCCGTCTTGCACACCACCGTCCCGCACTCGGCGCAGAAGATGGGCCGGATCTCGATGCCCTCCTCGTGGTGCCGCACCGTGAAGGACTTCGTCGGCGCCCCGTCTTCGAAGCGGAAGTTGCCCGACGGGACCAGGAGCACGCTGGAGAAGGCCGAGCCGGTGATCTTCTTGCAATTCAGACAGTGGCACAAAGCCTGCAGAGTAAGTGAGCTTGGTCGCGTGGCAAGGGTGAGATCGAGCGTGCGCACGCACCGTGCCGACCGCATCGCCGGAGAAGGAGTACTTCGTCTCGCCGCACGCGCAGCTGCCTTTGCCCCCAGTCATGTTATTACCACCCCAACTTTACTATCAGCGCTTTGAGAGTAGCACGGTGACAGAGCGCTGCGCGTCTGGGCTGCATCACCTCCGTGCAGCTTCATGTATGCTCCGCCAAGCAAATCGCCTGATCCCATCACAGCGATCAGCCCACCGTCAGCCCACAAGGCTGCGGTCACCTGTCAACGCAGCCGCGCAGGATCTCGACTGGGCTGTGGGCGCCGGTCCGCTGATACTACCACTATAGGTGTGTGGCGTGGTCACACCGTTGGACCCGGACCCCGGTGTCACTCGCGGCGGGCGGAACGAGCTCTGCGGAGCACCTCCCCGCGCTGGCGACACGCCCGAATAAGCACGGCCGACCGCAAGCTTGACGAGCTTCGTGGGCCTTGTGGTGCACCAGCTTGGCCGGTCGCCCCATGAGTATCGTCGGACTGTACGCTGATGGTGTCCCGCTTACGGCCCTGTTGTCGCGAGCACCAGGCCCGGATGCCAGGGCGGAGCGCATCGCGGTCTTCTCCCGTCAGGCGAACCAGCCCAGGCGAGGTGATACTGCCCGATTTTCCGCCGTTGCTGTCCGCTAAGCCAAGGTCTTCGCTAATGGCCGGCCCGGTGCGGTCGGGGTTCATGCGCTGCTCATCATACAGGGTCCCGCCCTCTGAAAGCACATTCCTGCTATGACCCGCCTCACGACCTGATCAGCTTCTCCCAACTGCAGCGATGGTGGCAACGCAGATGCAGCATTGGCTGGATGTTGTACTTTGCACTGTCTGGATACAGTAGCTGGCCAAGGCCGTCGATGTAACGTTCTCGTTGCGGCCATCGGTCGCCTCGCGCGTGCACCCACTTCTGGCCGGCGTGCACGCGGTCGACCCTTGACACTGATCACGAGCTCTGACACAGACCTCACGGGCAGTCGACATGCCTCTAGATACAGCAGAACAGAGGCGCGATGACCAAGGGTCGACTTCAGCTCTTGCCGCAACCATGCTATCCGAGGGCTCATCAACTCCGGCATCGTCCGACAACATTGCTCGACGACGCTTCCGAGGGCTCTTACGAGTCGCGAAGGACCTGCCGTGTGCATAAGTAGGCGGCGCCGTACTCTAGACGGCAGGACATCGCTCGACAGACTCACGGACCCCAAGGGTACCTACAGCGAGGCGGAGATCCAGCTCCAGCCTTGCCTCCCAACGATAATCAGCAATGGCGTCCGCAAGGCCGACCGTGCTCCTGGTGCACGGGCCTGGCACACGCCCTCGCACCTCTCGGCCCTGTCGAAGCACCTCCGCGACGCAGGCTACGAGGTCGTCGCCCCCCGGCTTCCTTCCTGCAACCTCGACGCCGATCCGGGCGATGCCATGGCCAAGGACGCCAACGTGATCGCGGCCGCCATCAAATCCACCACGGACGCCGGCAAGGACGTGGTGCTCTTCGGGCACTCCTACGGCGGCACCGCGGCGTCCGAGGGCCTCGCCCTCTACTTCTCCTCGCTCGAAGGCGCCGCACCCGCCGAGCCAGCCCAGGGCAAGATCGTCCGGCTGGTCTTCCTCACCGCCCTGCTCCTGAACCAAGGCCAGAGCGCCGCCGCGCAGAACATCCTCTCCGCCGCGGACCCATCCATGCCGCCCCCCCAAATCTCCCACGAAGGCATCGTCCTGCCCCCACGACCGGATGATGAAGTCGCTCGCGAGATGACCATCTCCCGCCTCTACAACGCAACCCCGCCGGACCTGGCCGAGGAGGCCCTCGACGGGATGACGGGGTACGCTCTCTCGGCCTACACGCAGCCGACGAAATACCAGGGTTGGAGCGTGGCCGGTGTACCCGCGACGTACATCCTGTGCGGGAATGACCAGGCGTGGCCGCCGGTGCAGCAGAGGCAGTGTATCGAGCGCATGAAGACGGCGGGGGTGGAGGTCGAGGTCGTGGAGCAGGGAGGGTGGGATCACAGCCCGTATTTGGGGCATGCGGCGGAGGTCGCCCAAATTGTCAGGGATGCTGTGGAGTCGCAGGCCGGATAGCTCTGGCCTCGCTTCACATGACGAGTAGTCGCTTGAGAGAGTTGGACTACACAAGGCTTCTCCCCTCTCTCCGAATGCTCGCAGATGCAGTCGTTGTTCACTTCGCCATCGCGACAACCTGTCTGACGTGCTGTGCAACGTGGTTGCCGCCGGGTCAACATGGATGTGACTCAGCTTGCAGGGGCATTTCGACTGGAACGTCGAGAACGTCCCGCAAGAGCGCGGGCTAAACAATGGGGACACGATGTCAGCACGGTGAGGCCATGCTGAGCAGGGGTGGAATGCCTTCGTATTGTACAGCTTCGTCCTCGGCCGCCAGGAACCTCGTCGTCCGCTACTTCGCCGGACTCGATCTCACGCCCCGGGAACCCTGAACCGGACGTGCACCATCCCGTTCACCTTGGACGAGCTCCGCAGGGTCTGCACCGTCTCCATAAACGACGGCTGGTGCCGCAGCGCCATGTGCGCCTCGACGGACTGCCACCCCACAACCAGCACCGCCGCTTTCCCCCGCACGCCCTCCTTCTCCACCGTCTCGTGCGAGATGCCCACCGCGTAGCCCAGGTAACCCTCCGTGTCCCGGAGCGCCTTGTCGAGTTCCACGACGGTCTCGATGTAGTCGGCCGGGGGCTCGCCGTCAAAGTACGCGGTCGCGATCTCCGTGATGGGCGCCGCGAGGATCTTCGCGAGAGCGGCTGCGGGCTGGAAGGCGACGTGCATCATGGACACCAGCCCGCCGTCCATGATCCGGCGTTGGGACTCCACGAAGGGAGCGAAGGCGGCGGAGGCGCGGCAGGCTTCGTGCTTGGCGATGCTGTCCCAGGTCACCATCTAGATGACGGTGAGTAGAAATGTCAGCGGAGCCCTTAAGACCCGGGCGACCTGCATCGATAAGGTCACGTACAAGCTGGAAGCTCTTGGGGTTTTCCAAGGCTGTGCCGAAGTGGACCTGCTGGACGCCATCGACGGCCCACAGCGTGTTGAAGCTCTCGTTCGCGATGGCTGCGGCGTAGTTGTTCGGGTCGTTGATGTCGGCGTCGGCCTTCAGCGTCAAGACTGCGATCTCGGTCGTCGGCATGGCGGTGGACTTCGGTAGGGCGAACGCGAGGTGAAATCAGTCTTTGCGAGCTATGGACACTGCCCTCTGATGCTCGTATCTGCTGACGAGGTCAACCATCTTGCTTGCGTCCCTGCCGTGCTTATATATTTTCAGTGAGCAGCGGAGGCGCGTGTCACACCGAGACGGTGTCCCATCCTGCGACATCGACAGCAACGAAGATGAACCGGATGAGGTCGCCCTCTACGGCCTAGACAAGCTCGGAAGGGTCGCTTTGGCGTCGCGAGATCATGCGACCGGGTCGATACGCGCTGCACTCTGTACACAACGTTGTGCCGCCCCGAGCGACATGTCGGGGAGGAGGTGTACCGACTGCCGTTCGGGTGTCCAAGCACGATTCACCTCTGCCATCCGCTCTTCGCCCTGTCTCTGACACTAGAACTATGGCTGCGGGTCCACACAGCTTTCCGTCAGTCATCTTCAACACGGTCCATGCGGACGGTCGTCTACAAAGATCTCACCGACTGCGTACATCAATTCACGATTGCCCGCCGGGTGAAACAGGTGGGCTTGTCGTCCGTAAGCGAGTCCGAACTTCTGCGATCCTTTGCCGGGCCTGTCCAGTCCTCTGCTTAGGGCAACCTGCCCGATAGTAAATTCCGAGCTGAAAGAGCTGTGCCGCGAATGATGGTCTCTATTGCATGTCTGCAACGCCAACAGCAAGCTGACTCCACCCGTATGGCGCCAAGAGCGCACGCCTCGATCCTCCCGTCAACCATGCGTCGGTTGGATCAGCGGCAGGATTGCTCAAAGCCAGCTGTGCCATCTGATGATCTCTACCTCACTAATGTCCTGTAAGAACTGTCTGTTTAGTTGTAGCAAACGAGTATAGGCCGCCCGGGTTTGAGCGCACATTCGCCGCGATCTGACAGCTCGCAATAAAGCCCCCGTAGCACTGCGCTGCGTCTCTCAGACAGTATCGACTGGAACTTCAAACGAGACTCAATCCTTCGCCATGGCGCAGCCGCCGACTTGGGATGCCAGCGCCTTCTGGAAAGAGCAGAGCTTCCAGACCTCCGCCAGGCACGCAGCCGCCGTTGCTCGTGGATGCAGAGGTTCGACTGTGCTAATCGCTCGGCAGACTGCACCTGCAGCACTGGATCTTCACCTACCAGCTCGGCTACCTGCTGCACCCCAAGATTGGCGCTGATGGGGAGCCCCTCAAGATCGCCGACGTCGCGTGTGGCAATGCGTGCGTCCAGCAGCGACTCAACGTTCCGACTGTCGTGCTGACGTTCGCAGGGCCTGGCTCCTGGATGTCGCGCGCCAATACCCGCAGCACGACTACCACGGCTTCGACATCACGCCCGCGCACTTCGTGCACGCCGCGAACCTGCCGGCAAACGTCCACCTGCACACCTGGGATGCCTTCGGGGAACTCCCGTCGGAGCTGGTGGGCGAATTCGACATCGTGGATATCCGCACCATCTACAGCGCCGTGATCGACAACAACGTCGAGCCGCTCCTCGACAACCTGCTGAAGATGCTGAAGCCCGGCGGCTGTCTCCAGTGGGCCGAGAATGACGCCTCCACCCTCACCGCCCATGCGCCGCAGGACGTGAAGGCAGACGCCACGGCGACGCTCGTCAATCTCCAGAACTTCTTCAGCCGCTTCCACAGCAAGCTTCTGCCTGACTGGTTGCACGGTCTCGCTTCGAGTCTGGGGCAGCGGGGCTGCGAGGTCCTGGTGGACGAGACCCTCACGCCGCGATCGGAGCTGGCCCGCGCGTGGTCCGACAACATGCTCACGGTCTCCATCGGCGTGCCTGCGTTGCTCCCCGAGCAGGCCATCCCCCTGCCTCCCGTCCCCGGTCTGCCGGAGTCCGTGTCCAGGCAATCTTATGGTGATCTGGTGTTCCGAGCAGCAGCGGAGTCATCGCAAGGGGCTTGGTCGGCGATGGACCAGCGGATCGTGGTGGCTCGGAAGTCTGCGTGAGCTGCAGAGCTGCTGGGGGCAGGCTACTTGTTACTCTCAAAGCTGCTGCGTATGCGCTCCGTCAAATCCAGCCCTTCGGCTTCGTGGTGCTTCAGATTCTCCTTCCCCTGCGCCGCCACATCCTCCCCCGTCTCCCTGTTCATGACCGCCACGGGATCGCGGCCCTGCCACGCCACGTCCGTGAACCGCACGCACTCCTCCAGCACCTCCAGCCGCGTCTTGCGCTCCTCCTTCGAGAGCGCGATCTCGGGGATCGTGGCCCAGCCGTGCTTGCGGTCCTCGTAGCGCATCACCTTCACGTCCCGCCGGCGGCCCTCGGCCTCGACCTTCTTCACCCAGGTCTCGCTCTGCTCCCACAGGGTATCGAGTCCGGAGAGGATGAGCAGGACCTTGGCGTTCTTGTGGAGGTGGGTGCTCGTATCCACCAGCCCGGGCGAGGCGCCTGGGTCCGCGGCCATCTCGCGGCTGACGTAGGTCGCCGCGAGGTGGTTGTCGATGTCCAGCCGTCGCTTCTCGGGCAAAGGCGGCATGCCTTCGCGGCGGAGTCGCTCGTCCGGCAGCTGGCGGAGGTCGAGGCTGGGGTACAGCAGCAGGAGGGGGACGGGGTGCGGGTAGTCGGCCGGGATGGGACAGGGCCATGCGGGCATGCCGAGGCTGGCGGGCGCGTCGATGCCCATGTTGAGGGCGATGTTGCCGCCGGAGCTAGCGCCGCTAAAGGCGATCCGGGACTCGTCCAGGTGGATGCGAGGGACGGGCGGGAGCGGCACTTTCTCCTTCTTCCGCTCGTCGGGCGTGCCCAGCGTCCCCCACCACCTGCGGCGGAGGAAGTCGGCGATGCCAGCGCGGAGCACGGCGTAGCCAGGGTTATCCGGGCGGAGAAGCGCAAAGGTCACGTCCTCGGGGTCTTCGATGGCGGCGGGGAACTTGTCCAGGGGTGCCATGCGGTAGTCGACGCCGATGACGATCGTCTGCAACTCCCGGCAGAGCTTCGCGCAGAAGGGCGCCTGCTCGAGACAGGACCCGAGATAGAAGCCTCCGCCGTGATAGTCCATGACGACCGGGAAGGTGTGCGGCGAGGGCTCGGCATCGCCCGCGTCGACGTCCGGGAACTTGACGGGCGGGACGAAGATGTAGAGCGGGATCGTTCGCCCGCGCTGGCGGGACGGCAGGTCGAGTCTGAACGGCTGCGGGCCTTCTGGGGACGTGATCCGGAGGGCCTGCATTGGGACCGCCCGTGGCAGACGGACGAGGGCCGTCTTCAGCACCGTCGACCAGCCCGTCTTCCGCCACCGGTCCGCTTGGTCCATGACGCTTCCCATGGTAAGTTTGTCAGTGGTGAGACGAGAAGGAGACAGCGACATTGAGAACACCACTATAACCCAACTCAATATCTCAAGTCGGGCCTAAACTTATGACGTCGAAGCTCAAGCGCGCAGTTCCGGAGCTCCTGCATCCTACATCCCGACCTCAATTCGTCCGCGGCGCAACCGCGACAGGGCGAATGGGTGTGTTGAGGCGGATGGCCTTTGGGGTATCTTCCCCGACTTGACGCCGGGTGCTTGAGTCGATGGAGCCAATCGACTCCCCAGACCAAGTGCTGCAGCGCAACCAGACGCATCTTCGATCTCAGACAACGGTGAGCTTGCTGGCGACCGGGCCTCATCGGCCGTGATGAGACTCGGCGTAGTTTGCGTCCACATGGAAGCTCGCAAGCACCACGAGGCTCGTTCCTGCCGCGAAGCTGCCAGACCTCCTCTTCATGACCGCGGGAACGATGATTGAGGCCTGGCCTTCCACTCGACGCCCTTGTGCTGCTCCTCGAGGATGGGGTGCGGTGAAGCCACTGGCAGAATCTGATGTGCGTCGAGCATGCCACAGTGCCGAGCGCAACGATTTGGGGACAAAGTCCTCCTGAGCACGGCTTGTAGGATGCGTTCGTGGCGCCGATGACGAATCCACACTGCTGTGGTGGGACTGAAGCACCGCCTGAAAAGCCTGGTCGTCATGCAACGCTTAGCGACCGGTACCTGCCATGAAGCCGGGGCGGCAGCTTCGTGATTCCTTGTGTAGCATGGACCTGAGTCTCCCTGCTGGACATCAGTGCCCGCCGACTCATCTTAGCCCGTGCCGCGTATCGTAGCCATGCAAGGGCACGTGAGTCGCCACGCACACGTGGCTGACGTCGAGAATAGACGTTGCTCCTTGCATGAGGGTCGTCGACCACACTCCACCACAGGTGCTGTCCTGGCGCCAGTCAGCCACGTTCCGACAGCCTGGATATGGTCGCGCACGGCATGGACGAGTGTGGCACGGTGCGACGGTGGAGTCGTCGCGTGCCACTTGGGGGGTCTGACCTCACTCAGAGCAGTCCACAGGACGGCGCAGCGAGAAGAGTACACTAGAGGCGAGCGGGTGGAGAGGGCATGCACGAGGAGTGGGTGAACTGAAAGCGAGGCGGGTATTGGCTTGACATTCGGCGACCTCGTTAACAGCTGAGCAAACGTACTATGCATGATATCTACACAAACACCCCCCCCCCTGACCACATCGTGCGTCGCATCGGTTGGGAGCGACGAGCTGCGATGCCATGCTCCATTATATATCAGAACAAAGAATGTAGAAACAACCCCCTCCCCGGTCCCTTTGCCCACCCGAGAGAGAAAAACGCCGGCTTAGTGTGGTATCGTGCCCGCGGTCCGAGATGATATGGAGAAGCACTGGTCGCAGTAGGTCGAGCGTGTTTGCATCGGTCCTGTCGAGGCTCGGGGGGAGGAAGCTGCCGTGCGCGCGACGCGTCTAGAACATGCGGATGGGCAGGCTGCGCTTGGCCTTCTTGTTGGCCGAGCCCGTGGGCCCGTTGGCCGCGTTGCCGGCGGCGGTGCAGTTGGGCACGAAGACGCCGAGGTTGACGAGCCAGGCGCCGCTGTTGAACTCGGAGTAGACGGTCTTGATGACCCACGGCTCGCTGCCGGTGGTGTCGCGCACGACCTCCATGACGATGTTGCCGGTGATGATGTTGGGCTTCTGGGCGGACCGCCAGCGGATGACGACGGGGCCCTCGCAGGCGTACCACATGTTGAGGATCTCGAAGGGGATGTTGGGCTGCGAGCCCTGGCCGGCCTCGAAGGCGGCGCGGCCGGTGAAGGTGGCGCTGCCGAGGGCGACGGGGCCGGCGCAGCCGGAGTTGATGAGCTCGTTGACGCCGTCGGAGTAGTCGGAGAAGTCCTCGGTGAGGAAGATCTCGGCGCTGGCGTTGGAGTAGTCGGAGATGAGGGTCTTGAAGTTGTTGGCCACCTTGGTCGCCTGGTCAAAGGTCATGCAGGTGTCGTTGCAGTCGCGCTTGTTGAGGATGGTCGGGACGGCGAGGGCGCCGACGGCGAAGGCCGCGGCGGCGATGATGGAGCTGCGCATGTTGATGGGTGGAGGTTGAGGTGGGTGAGGTGAGGTGAGGTGTGGTGTTGGAAGGGTGTATTAAGGGTACTGTACGCTCTGAAGTTGCTGTAAACGAGAGTTGGTGAAGTTGAGAAGCAAAGAGCGGCAGGAGGCGACTTTCTTTCGTAAAAAGGCGACGACTGGATGGGTGGGAGGAAAGCAGGAAAAGCTTCACGCGCCGTGGCCGGTCTTTTGTTCCCATACGCCAAGTCAGGCCCAGGAGAGCGCACGCCTCCGCCGTAGCCCAGTTTGAAACCGCAATCAAACTATTTCGGGCGCCGACCCATCCGCCCACCGCTGCTTTGGGCAAGCGGGCGGGCCGCTGACCTGGGCTAAACCCACCGGCGCTGGCCGCGCTGAGGCTGGCCAGGGGACGCCCGCCGGCAGGGGGCTGAGAGACTGGGAGACAGCGGGCGCGACCGCGCAGCGTCAGGAGACCCGCCTCCACGGCTTCTCCCTCTTGCGTCGCCTATTCGATGCGCTGGGTGCGCCAAGACAGGCCTGCCCAGCAAATTGGATGCAGGGAGCAGCAGTCAGCCCCCAAGCGTGCTCCGTCCCGCGGGCTGGGGGGGTCCACCGCTGCATGGCAACGCCCGGAAAGGCATGGCGGGAGATCCGCTGGGTGCCACCACGCGAGATTGTGCATGTGTACAGTCGAACTACCCTCCGCACGTATTCTCCGACTGCTGCTACCCTTCTCGCGGCGCAGGCCGGTCACCGTTGCTGCAGTCCGCCGACGCGCATGTGGGCTAATGATACAGTCTGTTGTTCGGTCGCTATGCTGCACCGTGTCAGCACCAACCTGCCGCAGGATCGTCGCCGTGTCTCCAGGAGCAGCTTATTCGGGTGGCGGCAGCTAGCCCTCGCAGCGTCTTAGCGCGCCACTGCGCCCGCCACAGTGAACCGAGCCAGAGGCTGAAAGGAGAAACGCTCCGACTAGATATAGGAGGCTGATGGCGGGGCCTTGGTGTGGAGTCTGTCTGCACAAGCGGTCTTGTCGGGGTTGCGCGCGCTTGTGAGGATTACCGCTGGGCGACTCTTCCCCACGCGCCTTGTTCGCTCAAGAGATCGCGACAAGCACACGGAAGCAAGAGTGGTTGATCTGGACTGCGGAGACGCCAATGCCCGGTCTACATTGCTGAGGTGATTCTCATAACAAACACGCTGACACGCAGAACCCATGTTCCCACCTCATCATCCACCATGCACGCAGCGACGACGGGTCGTTGGACACACGAAAGAGTCCAAGGCAGGCGCAACACCTATAACATGACACACGGGTCCACTACCAACGTGCACCCCTCAACACCCTCCCACAACGACGGCATCGAGCGAGCGCTCACACCAATGCGTGTGGTCTGGTGGTGCGAATCACACCCAGGTGCGGCTTCGTGGACGGTTCCTCCGCGTGCATGGCGTGCCCTCCTTCCCATCTCCGATCTGCCATACCTTTGACGGCGACGACGACGAACCGATGAGCACCGACGTACTTCGCGCACTCATCGCTTACCTCGGACCCCCTCGAGGGCAGGTTGGCCTGCGTACCAGGCATGATCATCGTCCAGCCATGGCCTTGGAGACCACGCGGTCGCTCTCCATTCAGGTAGAAGTGCTTGGCGTGTCAAGATATCCGAAAGGTAGTCCCTCCCTCCTCCAACCATTCATTCGATCCTGTACCTGTCGATTCCACCAGCGCAGGCAAGTTGCTCCATCACTCTCATCGCTCGCACCTCTCTGCTCTGCCTCTACTTGCTTCCCTGTATCCATTCGCGAGTTTCCAATGTCTGACTGTTCGCCAGCAACTGATGACCGCGTTCGCGGCGCATCATACGAAAAGGTCCTGGCTAATCGCTGTGGCCTGATTAACGATAGCCCCGTGTGCTGATCAGGTCGCAGCGATCGACTCTGGATGGAGACGCGTTTGCAAGTCCAAGAGTGTTTGCTCGTGGTCACATGCTGGCTGCTACGTAGACAGGACTCTTGGCTTGGGACCCGGTACCGGCGTCTTGAGCTCCACGCAAACCGTATTTACTGCACCGGGCGCGTCGCAGATGGCTGGGGAGCGCCGGTGGACAGCCTGCTCTCTGGATCCTTCTCAATCACCACATTGCGTAGGCTGGGCACGGGAGAGCGCCGACGTGATGCCGCGCCCCGTCAAACACGTCGTCTTCGCTCGGTTGGCTACTATGCGCACAAGACTCCTGGGCCTGGATGCTCGGTTCGACGTCTTCAACATCAGTCCTCCCGGACTCGCAGCACGAGGCGCGTCGCAGATGGGAGGGGAGCGCCCGTGGCCAGCCAACTCTCTGGGCTCTTCCCGATCACCCGATCGTGTTGGCTGGGATCGGGGACCGACGGCGTGATGTCGCACCCCGCCGACCACGCCGGCTCCGCTTTGTCCACCGATCGGAGCCCATCGCGATCTTTCTCGCCATCTATGGAAGGCTGCTGAACGTGGATCACCCTTCCACGCGATGCCGAACCTGTCAAGATGCTGCCAGGTGTTTGATCGTTCAGCCCTCTCCATTGCAGATGGCTCCTCCATATATCACGGCGATCGCCAATGGCTTGTCTGCCTCCTCCACAACGTCGCTCAGGCCGAGAAGGAACACTAGCGCGCCATGTCCGATCAGCCCGCCTCGTCGTCAGACACCGACGGCTCCGGAACCTCAGCTCTAGACGCAGGCATGTCGCAGGACCCAACGCCGGAGCAGCAGGCATCAGGCCCCCCGCCACCCCCGACCCTCCGCCAGCTCCTCTCCAACCCGCAGAACGAAACCCCCTACCACAGCCGCCTCGCCCAGCGCACCTTCCCAACCGCCGAGCTGCGCGCGGAGATCCTCCGCATGGCCCCCATCGTACTCACCCAGATGCCCAATTACCTCCACGAGGGCTCGACGCCCGAGCTGAGGATGATGGCGGGGAAGCGGGCCAAGTGGGTGGATCTGCGCGCGCACCCGGAGTGGCTCGACGGTGCCGGGGAGGACCTGCTGAAGATTTTGGGGGCGGACGCATATTGGGATCTGGAGTGGGTTGGGGGCGTGTGGGAGACGGATTGCTGAGGGGTGGGAGGGGGGGGGAGGGGGGGGGAGGGGGGGAGTCGCGGCGCGTGACGCTGGGGATGGGATGCGCCGCTCGCTTCTGTCTGTTCATCTGGTGGGTCGAGGGGATGCTAGTACCGAGTTGCAGCAGGCCGTGATGGAGCTGTAGAGGGCCAGCAGGGATGAGTTGCGGCTTGGCGCACAAATTGCAGCCAATATATTGCGCGGAGGCTCCATCTCTGCGATTGGCTTCATGGTCTAGTGGTATGATTCTTGCTTTGGGCGCTCACCTGAAATGCAAGAGGCCCCGCGGTAAGTTTCAATTGCTGTAGTAATTCAAACCCAGCCCTAATCTGGCTTAGTTCGAATCGCGGTGGAGCCCATTGATTGACAGTCGTCAAGTTTTGATTGATTGACCACCAATCGATTGATGTGCTTGAATTGTACTTTTGCCCCCGACACCATCCGCTCGGGGGCGTTGAAGTGAGAGCACCACCTGCAGCGTGAAATTTAGCAGCCTGCAAACATGGGTAGGTGCTTCACCTGCTTTTGACCTATGAAGAAGTGCTCAATAACTAGACCACTCCCTTCCCTGCCTCTATCCACGTGTACCGCCAAGCCCATGGCCTTGACCCGCGATCTCATCTCTCAATGGCCAAGGCTGGACCCCTCATGTAGCCTCCGTCACATTCATCCATCGAGTCCCCAACCTCGAGCCTCCGACGCCGCAAACACCATCTCGCGGCACGAAGATCCCCCCGCTACAATTCCCCACCCCTTCCAAGCCCACGCAGCCTCGAACCCAGCCCACCCTACCTTAAATCTTTGCCCCGCTCTCCGCCTCCTTGCCCACCCGCTCCCGCTCGCCTCGCCCACTCCCACACCCGCCTCCTGCCCCAGCTGCAGCCGAAGTGCTTCTGGACGGCGGCGCGCCCTTGACACCGCCCGACGACGACGGTCTGCCGTGCACTCCACCACCACCACCACCACCGCCACCACCGCTGTTGCTCCGCGAGCGCGTGCGCGTCATGCCGTGGCCTCCGATGTGCGCCTTGTGCTGCTGCTGCGGCTTGCCATGCTGCTGCTGTGGCTGAGCCTGTTGCTGATCCGCGGGGGTATTCCCGCCGGAGGTCGAGGGCCCGGTCTTCTATACAAGCATCGCGCGCCCGAATCAGAAACCTAAAACCCGCAAGACAAATTTCGGCCTGTCCAGACCGTGTCGCAGCGCTCTCGGAAACGCCCAGCTCGCTCTTCCATGCCGCGCTCCGACACTAAACAGAAAAGTGAAAGTGTTTCCCCCCCGACCCGTCTCATCAGCGGGGAAAAGATTAAGGTAGGTAAGGTAAAGTATGCTCTAGGATACAACACCCTCCGCCTCCCGCCCCCCTGACCCCCAGGGCATCCACAGAACAAGGAGGCCATG
>JAWDJV010009885.1:0-14745 GCA_033119285.1 Teratosphaeriaceae sp. CCFEE 6253
TGCCCGCCCACCACACTATTCCTTCGTAGCGTGCATGTTTTAGATGAGCCGGCACGGGAGATGCGATATCAAGGGCACTGGTCTGCGAGCTCAAGGCACCGCGCTCTCTCGTCGACCCTCGAAATCCCGCCTCATATCACCGCCCTCGCTGCAAACACTTCTTGCGCAGCGCGCTCCAGGTCTGAGACCTGTAAACCACACTCCTTTAGATCAATCGCAATTAAACACTCCTTTGACAACAGTCCTTACAACACACCGTCACACGATTCCAACGAAGACCATCGACAACACCTCTCTTATCATGGCACCAAATAACATGGTTTCTAAGGCTCTTGCTTTGGCTGGCGTCCTTTCTGCGCCTGTCTCCGCCTTCTGGCGGATGCCTTGTCCCGGACGCCTCGTACTGGAACGCATCGACCCTCTGATCTTCCCAGGTATCGTGTCTCCTCACGTACACACCGTCTCTGGTGGCAGCGGGTTTGGATTCGAAACGAGCTACGCGCAGCAACGTGCCTCCGCTTGTTCGTCCTGCCCAATCAAGCAGGACCTCTCTGCTTACTGGACCCCGAAGCTGTACTTCATGGGCGACGCGGAGGGATCGTACTTCGAAGACGTGCCGCAAGCTGGCGAAGGTAACGGTGTTACTGGTGGCATGACCGTCTACTACGAGCAGCGCGGTCCTGACCTCAGCAAACTCCTGGCCTTCCCGGAGGGCTTCCGTATGGTTGCTGGCGATCCCTTCGCGAGATACCCGACCGGTAAGCAGGCCGCACCCGGGCTGGCTGTCAGCTTTGTCTGCCTGGACTACAGCGGCACGTCCTCGCAGACGTCCTGGCTGCCCAACAAGAACTGCCCGGACGGTCTGCGCGCGCAGGTCTACTTCCCCTCCTGCTGGTACGGGGTGAATCTGGACTCCGCCGATCACACCTCGCACATGGCCTACCCGATCGGCCAATACGACAACGGTCCTTGCCCTGCGTCCCATCCCAACCAGACCATCTCGATCTTCTACGAGGTCATCTACAACACGGGGGCGTTTGCCGACCGCTGGTGGAGCAAGGAGCATCACCCGTTCGTGTTCGCTCAGGGTGACCGGACTGGCTTCGGGTTCCACGGCGACTTCATCAACGGCTGGGATGTCGAGGAGCTACAGGAGGCCGTCGATACATGCACGAATCTCAGCGGCAATCTGGAGGATTGCCCCGTCTTCGACGACCTCTTCTCCAACGACGAGTGCCAGGCTTGCAAGATCCCGCCCCAGGTCAACGAGCAGGTCACCGGCAAGCTCAACAAGTTGCCCGGCTGCAACCCAATCACCAAGGGACCCCAACGCGCCAAGCCAGTCACGGACTGCGCCGTGACACCCATCAGCGCCCCGACCCAATACTTCACTGACGTCACCAGCTCGCTCGGCTGGGAGTACGTCGGCTGCGCCAACGACAGCCTGAGCACGCGCACCCTGCAGGGCGCCTCGACCTCTGCCGACGACATGACGGTCGCGACGTGCATCAAGTACTGCAAGGGCAAGGGCTACAGTCTCGCGGGGCTGGAGTACGGCAGCCAGTGCTACTGCGACAACGAGTACTACGACGACTCCACCGGCCCGCGCAGCCCCCTGCCCAACATCCTCGGCGACTGCTGGCAGCCGTGCGCCGGCGACGCGAACGAGATCTGTGGCGGTAGCGCGGCACTCAGCGTCTACAAGAGCTGCGGCGGTGGGTCATGCACCAACGACGTGTTCAAGGTCAATGGCTCCTCCACCTCGACCAAGAAGACGAGACGCCATCTCCACCACTCGAACCGCCACGCGCACCTGTACTGAGCACGGCCGAAGTTTGTCGGCTGCACGATCTGTCGTGAGTCGGTCGTCGGCATGTCTTTCAATCTACTTTCTGGGGTACGCCCGCCTGAGTACAATCTTGGATGCACGGTTGGAAACGACACGTTTTGGAGCAGAGTCTTGACTTGTCCGTTTCGAGCAAATGTATCGAGCATGTATACGAGATATGACCTACCTACCATGCCAGCGACACCAGCTTTCCGTCTCCGGTGCACGTAATCAACATCCACGTCGACAGATGATCTGTGATGTGATCCAATGATTCGCTATACATGGCGCAGCTGATTTGATCCGAGGGCTCTAGCCGTCTGACAATGGGTCACTCGGAGTCTGCGCTGGATACCATTCCCATCGAGGGCATCCCTCTGAACCTTGACGCACACTGGGAACTCATAGTATAGAACGCAAAGAACGCCGTGTGGAGTCTTTCTATGCACCATGGGTATCTATTCCGAGCTGTGGACCGGCCTCTGCTTCATGGGCGCCGCAAATCAAACGTCTCGTTCCCTTCCCTAACGCCACTCTCCAGACAACGCTGCAGCGGTCTTCTCGTCCGTCGACCGTTCCGTCTGCTCCGCCACGGCAAGCACAGCCAGGCTCTGATTGTCCATAGCATCATCATCGTTCACCTGCTGCATCCCGTGCATCGTCCGGAGTGTGTGCTCCAGTTGGTTCAGCCGGAGCACCAGCTGTGCCTCCCGTGTCTCCATCTCCCTCATCCGCACCGCCTGCTCTTCATTCTCCGTGAGCAGCCGCTCGATCTCGCGTTGTTTGAAGTCCTCGATGTTCGAGTCCCGCTCGCTCTCCATGCGCCTCCGCTTCCCCATCTCCGCCGGTTCAGGGATGTATTGCTCCGGCGCAGGCGCAGGGTCGGGATATGGTAACCGGATTGCCAACACTTCCTCCGCCATCGGCGCGTGTTCGGCGCCGGCGATGGCTTCCTGCAGATCGGCCTTGAAAGCGGCAGCCTCGTGATCTTGCTGGTTCGGCGGTGTAGGCTTGTCGTTGTGCACTCGCCGTATGTGTTCGTTGAGGTTCTCTTTCCGTGTGAAACCCTTGCCCGCGTGCCTTTTACAGTCGTCGTACGGACACATCAGCTGCGCCTTAGGACCGCCGTGTTTCCCATGCACTTCGCGCTCGTGCCGGAGAAGGCCGCCTGAGTAAGTGAACCCTTGGAGCTTGCCACATTGCGTGTGAGGGCAGCGATAAGGCCGATCGTGCTTGTCCATGTGTTTGCTGCGAGACCCATTAGCATTGCGGTAGAGAGGTGATCCTACATTGGTCGTACCTCCACTCGCACTTCCTATCGAACGTTTGGCTTTCACATTCGATGGCGAAATCACAGAAGTACTTGTTCTGCTCGTTGACGGGTGGGTCGCCTCGCTTGAATGAACGCGATCCCCTCGGTGAGAAGTCGTCGCCCTCGCCGGGAGATCCTGTGTGAGGCGCAGGTTCGTCGCCTACGGAGCCGGCGCGGCTGCGTGGGTCTTCGAGCTGCTGCTGGAGCAGGTGGGGCAGCGGCGGGTATGGCTGTGGAGGCACTTCGTACGGCATCGGCTGGTGCTCCATCTCCGAGTGCGAGCGCTTCCTCGAGCCTTGAATGATAGCCGGGTCATGATGAGGCGAAGGCGGGCTCGGTGGCGAGGTGGTATGAGCGTGTTGGTGCAAGCCGTGCATCTCCGCCTGGGGAGCCTGGACCTGCGTCATGAAGTCGGCGTGTAGATGCGTGGAGTAGTCGTTGCTGTATGTCGCCTCGCGCAGTGCTGTCGATGAACCGGATGATGCCGAATATATGTGTTCCTGAGGCTGCGGCGTGTCGAAGTTGGCGAAGTCGGCCGTGATGAGTCTTATTTGGGGAGTCAGGGCACGCGACCGGGGTGGCAAATCGTGCGCAGCGGCGACGTGGAAACTAGGCTGCGACTGCGCGACGGACGACGGCGACCACACCCCGTCCGAGGCAGCTGGGTATGCGTTGGCCTGGCTCGTGTTCAGTCCGAAGTGCAGTGTGTCCTGAGGCAGCCACTGCGCGTGCTGGTAGAGAGGAGGCCACGCGGATGAGGTCTGGGGCGCAGCGCCGTACGCGTTACTTGTAGCGGGGGCTAGACTGTGTGGAGCATGTGCAGCCTGATCAGGTGCGCCTGCGCTGGCATTAGTCGTGCGCTGGCAGACAGGCAGTGGCCGGGATGACTCACGATGGGCGTAGCGGAGGTGTTGATGGGGAGGAGGGAAGGCGGCGAGTCGAAAACTTGCAGCCTGAGGTGCATGTGGCTGAGTCGCGACGCTAGTCGGGTGCGGCCCAAGCTGGGCCATTGTGATTGGCTGGGTCCACGCTTGACGCGGATGTCCGAAGAGCAGATTCTGGCCACCTTCTGCAGGACACGATCAGCTGGGTTCACACTCAACCCGGGCATGCGACGCGACGTTGCAAAGGCGCTCAAGGAGTCGCCGACGATGGGGGGCGGTGAAGGGATGTGATCCGGCGAAGGACTTACCTGGTGGATAAGAAGCTGGCTGCTGCTGTTGTACACGCCGTTGCTGCTGAACGTATGCAACGACGTTGTATGGAACCAGGATCCGCCCCTGTCCGTCAACGATGTTGCCTGCGCGATCGCGCAGTGGTGAGCTGAAGTTGTACGGGCCGTAGAACATCCAGCACACGCCCCATATCACCGCGAGCGACGGCTTCAGCGACCAAGGCCAGGTCGTGCTTTCCGGATGTCTGGCGTTGGGGAACTCAAAGAACCATGCCTCGGAGTGTCTTCGGCGATCCTTCTGGCAGTCACTCAGATGCTGGCGGACGATGTCGATGCACTTGGCGACAAGCAGGCAGCGGAGCTGATACTGCAGGCACAGCAGGAGGTGCTCAAGGTTGGCAGTGCTTGTGTCGTCAAGGCGAGTGTCGAAGAGCTTCTCACCTTCGATGAAGATCCGACCACCACCACAGGAAGGATCTGCCTGGCGGAGGGACTCGAGCAAGGCCTTGGCCGTCACCGCAAGCTCAAAGAGCTCTTTCAGTGACAGCTTCTCGAGCCGGAAATTTGCCCGTCGACCGACGAACAGGTAGTTGTCCTTCGCTATACAGACGAGTGCATGGTTGTTGACGTTCACTGCTTGGTCAAGCTTTTGCAAAAGCCTATCGACAGTCAGCACGTACTACCATTGTTGTCGTGCCTTCCCATTGTGGCGGGCATATACTCGGTTCGAGTCATGCTCGACCAATAGAGGAGGCATCTGACCATGCCATAGCACGTACCTGCTTGGTTGCTCGGAGTCCTTACACTCCCGTTGTCCTCGAGCCGGATGCACAGTCTTCCGGCCAAGATACTTGTCAATCTGGTCGCAAGCTTGTAGGTCGATATCTTGGCAGAAGGCTCGTCTAGCCTTCGCTTTCGTTCGCGTCTTGGTAGTCCGAGAATGCGCCTGCCTCGTCACTCGTTTCCGCAGCGCGTTGATCACGGACAGGATGCGACAAGTGACGAACAGACTGTGTGAGGATGGATCCCGAGTAGCCAGAGCTGACGACGACGGAGCGCACGAGGATTCGCGAGGGTACGAACGAGCGCTGGATATAGCGATCGTCGCAGGCGCTGCTGGCGTGGTAGCCATGGCGCGGAGAGCAGCAAAGCTTGGGTGTCGGGTCAAGTGGGAACAGCAGTGAGTGGGTTCATCATTGGCGAGGAGGCGAAGTGTGGGCTATGTAGTACTATTCTGCCCCAGGCGCGCGCTCACTGAGGCATGCCAGCAGGACCGGTGAGAGACCTGAGGGCAGATGTCGGGCGGCTAGAGGGGACTGCTGCCTGCTCAGAGCCTCAGAGGGCGCGCTATAGCACTTCCCTCAACTCAACGAGAGCACAGCCGCAACACATTGTATGAGAGAGGGCCGCCCGCACACTGGACACCTGGCTCAGTGGCAAGCGAACCACTTCGCCTGGTCGCACGAACACTGGGCGGGGAGAGGCTGTGCAGCTGCTGCGGACAAACTGCATGCCTCCAAACATGTGGCGGCCTCGCGCTAGCATCTTCATATCAAGCCTCCACCGTCACAACTGCGCGACTTCTTGCACTCTGGCAAGATCAAGACCGAGGGCAATAAAGATGACCAACGGCAGGAACGAGGTGTGGAAAGATGCCGTGAGGTGTTCAGGTGGAGCAGGCCGCTAGCGCCGATCTCGCCCGCACGGGGCAGGAAGTCGAGGGATGAGCGTGTGAATTATCACGATTGATCCGAGGTCATGCAATGGCTTGCAAGAACACTGAAAGCAGACAGGGTATCGCTACTAGTACACGTCGACGCTGCTGTATCGTTCTCAACGCCATCCCATCATCCTTGTCAGCCCAATATTTGATGATCAGGACGCCGAGCGAGGACCGCCCCACCGGGAGCTCATCGAAGACGTCGAACCCACGGCAACTTCTTCACCCAGGTGAGGTCGCCAGCTGAGCTGCCAGCGCTCCATCGACAGAGCCGACCGGGACGTTTGTAATGAGTTCCGCGCCGCTTCATGTCTCATCGTCGACAGCTGCTCCAAGATGCTTCAGAGGTCCATAACCTCCCCAATCTCCTCGCTCACGCCCCTGATATAGTGGTGCTTCCCCACATGCTGCAGAGGCTGCCACGCATCATCCATGCCATCGTCCTCGGCATCATAGCTGTAATATCCCTCGGCCAGATCACTGCGGATGTCGTCCAAACTCAAACTCGGCACCTCGACTTCATCGTCGTCCGGGTCCGCAATAACCATTTCGTCATCATCATCATCGTCTGCATAAGATGCTGTGTCGATGTCGTCCGGCAGCACACGGTCTCCAAGCCAATAGCTCGCCCGCTTTCCCGCGCCCTCTCCAACAGATACGGAAGAGGCCTTCCGCTGCATCAGTCTCGGGCGATGCAGATACGTGGGCGCATGGACCGGGGAATGGCTGATGACGCTGAGACCGCGCAGATGCAGGTAGCACACCCTCTTCTTCTCCTTGTTGAAGAAGAAGTAGTGGTAGCTCCACACACTCCCTCCGCCGTCCTCCCCATCGAACGGATCATCGTCGGGCACGTAGCGATATTTCTCGCAAGCGCGTAGCCCCATCTCCTTGTCAATCATGCCCCACATCCTGATCGGGCTCCAGACCTCATTGCCCGTGCTATTCGCCACTACAGGCGCCGAGCGCGAGACCGCAGTCGGGGGCGCAAGGTACAGCATCGAGGGCTTGGGCCGGAGATTCTGCAGCGTGGCGTCCACGATCTGCATCATATGGCGGAGGGAGCGCTCTTTGCGGAAGTCAGTCGGACGGAGGAGATGCGAGAAATCGTAATCCGGGTGGCTTGCATTCAGCGTCGCAATGAGGTACGCGAAAGTCCTCCGGGCTGTGATCTGGCTGAGTGGGCCGAAGGGTGAAGCGCGTGAGAGGTCGATCTCGGGCAATTCAGCCGTGCGGCTGCGTTTCTTGCGGTGTCCGCCATCCTGCTCGCTGCCTTTGCCATCGTCGCTACTGGTGGCGTTGTATGGCGGACTTAACGAGGCGGACAACCGGACGAGCGACTCGTACTGAGACTCCAAGCTATGCTCGATATTCTTGTACAGCTTCTTGTCGCCGCCGGCCGCTTTGGTGGTGTAGATGTCGCATCCGCCGATGACGTGGCAATCAGGGGTGGAGAAGTTGAGCGCATTCGTCACGCTGTCGATATCGCGGAGTGGTAGGTACTAAGACGTGTCAGTCGCTGTCTGAATGCCGGCAGGCGGCAAGCTGCAGTAATGCGCGACGCAGCTCTCGCAATGCGCGTCTGGCGCATCGCGAGCTGTGGACTCGGCCAACTCTCGAATCCATCTCATCGAGCTCGCGGATCGTCCATCCTGCGCCCGCATCGCCGCAGCTCTACCCGGGACATGACGCACCTTCATCTCGTCGTCTGTCCACGTTGCCAGACAATGCTGCTATGTGTGCCCCTGATAGTGATCTATCTTCCGTCCGCTTCCCGCCCGGGTCGCAGCTGATCGTGCGTCGCGCGCAACGGATCCTTGCGAACCTGGCCCAAGTCGCTTCCGCAACAGCGCTGTCGCGCTCGCCTCGTTGATGTCGCTCGATGATCACAGTTGCCTGATGACACTCCCCTCAATCGGGAGCCGGGTGGTCGCGGGGACGAATACTAGACGCCGCCGGAAGCGCGTCTAGCAGGCTTAGCAGTTCATGGTCACGGTCGTCACTGTGCCGAGTTGCGCGCTGATGTGGTCGTTGTTGTGGTGGTGATGGCGCCAGTCGCGGGCTGCTGAGAGGAGGTGCAGCTGCCGCCAAGCGGGCGTGATTGCGCCCGGCCTGGACTGCTTCTCCGCTCTTGACCACGTGACTGTGCCTTTTATGATTGCCGGCCAGCCAATGGAGCGATGATTCGAAGGCGCGTGGTGTCGGCAGCGGTCACGAATATGATCACAGCGCAAGGCTGTCTGTTTGCATGTCTCTCTTGTATTCGGCAGCGGCTGCTACTCTGCAGACTCCAAGAGCTACTCAGTAGTCAACGTACGAGTGAAGTCGGGATCAAGGAGAAGGGACTCACGGCGCAGGAAGCGTATTGGAGCAGCCCATGATCTTTGATGCGGCACCCCTCGTCATGGTGCACGAATGAGATGTATGCTGCAGAAGGTCGAGTGTTTAGCAGGTGATTGAAGCTCGCAACATTATGATGTGAGACCCACTTGACAATGAGAACGGCCTTCTCGACGTATGGGGATGCCGTCCAAGTGTGAGAGCCGTATGGCTCAAGCTGGCTTCGCATGAGAGTCCTGAAGCGCCCGGTGAAGGGCAAACGAAAGCACTCGGGGTGGCAAAGTTCGAGCTTGAGTCAACGTCTTCATTGGGAGGCCTGAGACCTCCGCCCTGCCTAACGTAGGGCGATATCATATCGTTCATTATGCAAAGCACACCATACCATACAACGCCGGCTCGTCAAGGAGCTTTGGGGGAGTTCAACCCCCGGGTATATCACCCAGTAAACGCCAAGCGCCGCACACTGCATCAGCCTTGCGACGAGGCGGCGTGCTCTTCCCTCTTAGCTAGGTACTAGGCAGCTCAGATGCGCATGCTCTCACATCAAGCCAGCTTTGTGGAGCTCGGCCTCGATCTCATCACCGGCCTGTCTCAAAGGTAGAGCGGTCAGCGTACCGCTCGGGAGCAGCTTGGGAGGGGTATGCGGATGCAGTGCTCGAGGGTGGCAGGTGGGTAGGCAGGGTGTGCTCGGTATCGTGTTCAGCCAATCTTGGTGATACCATCGTCCTCGATCTGCAGGAAGTGGGCGAGCGTGATCAGCAGGGGAGTAACAGGAGACGCAAATGCCGTCGCCGGACGCACATTACACATGTGAGCCGGTGTAGGAGTCTCCCTCACTCACCTCCATGTCCTCCAACCCATCCTGCGCGCCTATCACCCTCAGCACATTCTTCTTACTGCTCTCTTGCAGCTCCCCGGCCAACAACAGCTCGTCCAGGATGAAGTACGCCTTCTGGAAGTTGAAGATGATGTCGAGTTCGCAAACATTGCCGTAGTATTTGTCCATCTGCTCGACGTAGCGGTGCACGATCTCCAGCGTGATGAGCTCGTTGTCTGAGGGGTCCGTGGCGGCGATGAAGAAGAGGGAGGCGTAGCGGCGGTAGACTACCTTGGTTTCTAGAGGCCCATCGAAGGTGAGTGGACGGCTGTGGGACTTCGGGAAGGAGGGATGAGGACAGGAGAGGTGGAGTGAGAGGGCGAGAGTAAGTGAATTTCGCTCGGCGGTTTCGATCGGTGGGTGACCAACCTTTGTACTCAAGGAAGTTGCACATGCGCGTCCTACGGGCCAGCACCAGCTGCGAGACATCCTTGATGATCTTCGCCTTGTCCTTGGGCGAGAGGGTGGTGAACCATTTCGCCAGGCGCTGGAAGCGTCAATATCACCGCTTCAGGCAGCCGGCGGTGGGTGGGCATACCACTTTGCCCTGCCGGGAGAGGAGGATGAGGTATCTTGGTCATGTCAGCGAGCCAATAGCGTCCCGGTCGGTGCGATTGCGATACCTGATGGCCATGGCAGAGTGGGCTGCTAAGGATGAAGAATCTCCAGCGCTTGATGCTTTTCGACAAGTGGACCCGGCGATTCTGCGGCAACGAGAGCAGCGGCTGCCGGGAATGCCCCACCATGGTTAGCTAATCATCAATCAATGGCCGGCCAAAGTCCGCCGTTCGAGCGAAAGATTCCATGCATGTACAGTAGATACATGACTGCTGCATCATTGTTGTTAACGATCCACGCCCGCTCTCTTACTTCCCCATTCGTTCCGGCCTTGCTTCCCTTCATGTACATAGACATAGACGCCCCCCCGACCTTGTGTTGACGACGACCACCGCGACGATGAAGCTCATCCTGTCCACCTCCAACATCATGGGCGCCGGCTCGTCCATCCGCCGCTCCTCCAAGTCCAAGAGCAATGCCGAGCTCATCTCCTCCTTGCGGTCCAACTTCGAGGCGCATTACAGCAGTGTGCCTACCAATGGGCTGACCAATGGCGACGCGAAGCCCCACAAGCCCTTGTACAAGACGTGGACGAAACAAAAGGACTCTATCCTCGAAGTCCCCGCCTTGGACCCGGCCATCTCCGCCCTGCAGGAAGAGCGAGAGCAGTACGACATCACCCTCAAGCTCTTCTACCTGCCCTCCTCGCCCTCCACACCCTCAGACCGAGAGGCCCAGACCCGCGAAGCTCTCGACCTGGTCCTGCGAGATCTGCATATGCCCTCCGTGGATCTCCTGATCGTCTCCTTCCCCGGCGTCTACTTCGATGAAGAAGAAGACTGCCCAGACAAGCTCTCCACGCGAGGTCCTGTAGAGGGAAAGCCGGAGGCGTTGGACTCGCAGATCGAGACTTGGCGGATCCTCGAGAAACTCCATGCCGAGGGACTGGTCAAGCAGCTCGGCGTAGCGGAGTTCGGGCATGATCGGCTGCTTGCGTTCTTGGAGCAGACGACGGTGAAGCCGACCAAAGACCAGATCAACCTCCGGGACTGCTGCTCCGTTCCCAAGGACCTTCTCACACTGGCCAAATCGCGTGGTGTAGAACTGCTGGTACACAACGATTGCTCCAACATTCTGCCCCGTGGAACCGTGCGTGAGCTACTTGGTCCTGGGGAAGCTGGGGCTGGGGTGCTGGCTGAGCCTACAAAGACAGGGGACAAGCGGAAGAGTCTGCATGGAGAGGAGGCGGTCAAGGGGAGGGATGAGGATGGCTTGAAAGGCGAGGTGAAGCCGCTATGGGTCGTCAAGTACACGGCTGTAGTGCGAGATCGAGGTGTGGTGGAGAGTAAAGGGTACTTCGCTGTGGCTGAGGTGTCGGACTGAAGGAGCTTGCGAATCGACCAGCATCACTACGACCTTGTAGCAGGATCGGGGCCTCTTGCGGCGTGTAAGAGCCACCAACGCCTGGAGATGACCATACGCAGCATCTCTGGTCCGCAGCCAGAACCTGGTCGAAGCACAGCAGCCGACATTGGGCTACGAAAAATGATGCTACGGACTCCTATCATGCTATCTATCTACTTCCTAGCTACAGAGCTCTTTCGAAGTCGGCATTAGACCTGCTACCTGGCACGCGCGCTGCTGCACGATCTTCCTCGCGGGCCACGACGAAAGCTCATGGTTGGCCTTAGCTGCGCCAGTCAAAAAGGCACCCGCCTCTGCCACCGGCTACCTCCTCATATTACTCCTGGAATTGATCGCCCCTTGCCCCAGTGGCTGCAGTGCCCTGGCACACCGCAGACACTTTGCACCAGCCCATTCCGGGCCGGATTCCGGAGGACAGGGCCCCGGCAGAGGCTCGCCGAGATACTGGGCCGTGGAGCGCTTGACGATCATCTTCATGCAGTAGGCTCCCGATGGGCGGGGCCACTTGATCTTGTCGGTACAGCCGCAGCTGTAGTAGCTGCCGGAGGTGTAGCCACACATGGCTTAGTTTGGCTGGGACTTCTGTGCTTTGTGTGTGGTAGGAGATGCAAGTGGGGTAGATGCCGGTGTGGTAGGACTGAAGAGAGGTGTTTGTGGTGGTGATGGACGAAGGTCAAGGACTTCAAGATTGGCTCCAATTAATCCTCATGGGGCGCTGCTTGCGATCACTACAAACAGAATTGGAAGCAGCGGTACCCAATACGTCGCAGGTGCTTTACTGGATCTCTCCGCGGCGACGCCTCAGTCGAATCGGACCGGCCACAGCACTCGCTTGGCCAGACGTCTGTGGCACATACCCCGATCCAGCAGTGAAGAGGAAGTGTCAAGCACCCATACCAGCGACTACTTCGATGCAATGAGACCCGGCAGTCATTCCTCCGCCAATCTAGGAGAAGGTAAGATCTGGCAACAGCACTCGCGAATGTGGAAGTGGGTCAAGGGCATCACAATAATTCGCGGTATGAAGGTGTTCAATTTAATGGCAGGCTTAGTCGAAACCTATCTACCCAAGTCGAATCCTCGCAGTGTTGCGCCTGAGCGCCATCGCTAACATCACCGATGACTCGCCGGCTCATCCCATGCTCCTGGGTCATGTTGTGTCGCGCTCGCCCACATACCTTCAGTTGCCCAACGGCCGTCCGAACAAGTGCTCTGCGAGATTGAATTTCCCCTGCGAGTTCGTCGGCGCCAGGACCACCCTTCCATTGAGCCGGGGCTGACAGCCATTGCACGGATGGTTGAACATCGCCGCTGCCGGTGCCATACAAGGCTGCGGCTGTGGCAATCCCTGTTGCTGAGCGGTCATCATGGCCATCATGACGGGGCCGCAACGGCTGAGGAAGCTCGGGAAGATGTTGTGGCCGCAGGCATAGGCTGCGCCGGGGGAGTAGATGCACATTATTGGAAGTGCGTGATGCCTAGGTCTGTTGAAGATCTGGTCTTGGCAAGGTCGAGAAGTGGTGAAAAAAGCCGGACTTGCGAGATGTTGGTGTTGGCTGCAAGAGGTGTGAAGGTATCGGTATGGGTTGGGCGGTGGTTGCTGCGAGTGGTGGTATCCTTGCCATCTTCGAATCGAAGAGAAGTCATATACTACCGTACGGGTCGCGGTCACTGCAATGGAGGCCAGGATACGCATGGCGACCATGACTGTGGCACAGAGGCGAGTGGTCATTGACCACAGCAGCCCGTATCGCTGGGCTCTATTCACGATGTCGGTCGACTGCTAGGTCCTCCTCCTACGGCGGCAAAGCGGCGGCGCTTTCGACAGCATTGGGGCCATGTCGGCAATCTTTTAGTCCCCCAGACAAGTTCGAACAGCACTGTACGCGAGCACGCAGATGTCGACGAGCGTACCAATCAGAGAGGCCTCGCCATTTCTCCTCCGACCTGTCGAGGGCAGCTACACACAGCAACACAACTAAGTCACAGAACTCTGGAAGGACTTGCCCCCTTCGTGGTGAAGTCCATGACTGTAGGCTCGAAGAAGTTGTAGAGCTGGTCGGGATCTGTGGGGATGCTGTCTGCGTGTACCATATCAACGACAGAGATCTATTGTGGCCCCATATGTCGCACACATGACCAGAGCTTCATCGCAACCTGTCAGCAGCCCAGAGGATTCAATGTCCCTACCATCCTGGCTTTGTATGCCTGACAATACAATGTTTGAGTGAAGCGGATCATCCTTTCGTTCACTTGCAGCATCATTGAAAGATCGTGAAACTAGATCGAGGCCAACGATCAAGGGACAACAGCCCAACTATACAGAAGCAGCAGAGGGCGTTGTTGCTGTTCTCAAGCCGTGTCACACACAGTGGTAACTTGCTGTACGTCGCGGCGCGAACTCAAAAGGCGCTACTGCAAGGCTAGCGGGCTTATTGAGGATGTTGCACTTCCCAGTGGCCCGACACGAGCTGACTTCCGACATACAACAACCACCAGTCAATCTTGATCGGTACATCACTCTGTCCCCGATCACAGAAGCACGAGACCGTCAGATTGCGAACCAAATCTAGGTGCTAGACAGCTGCTACGTACTCCCCCAACGCGGGTCGACAAGAACATTCCACGCATCGCACCAACAATGGCAACCCCAATCCCTCCCGGCTACCGCCTCTTCTTCAGCACCATCGATCCGGCCATAGCATTCACCGGCGCCATCTCCGCCCTCTTCTTCCCACAGTTCATCCTCGACTCCTACTCCACCGCCGCGGTCTCACCGCCTTCGATCGAGACGACCATGACGCTGGACAGCCTGGCCGGCTTCTACCTAGCGGTCATGTTCCTCCAAATCTTCCTGCTCCGCGCGAAGCCGGACGATCTGCAGGTCTGGCGTCTCTTGCAGGGCAGCATCTTGATCACAGATGTGGCGATCGTAGCCGCCTCTGGCAAGGCGCAGAACGCGCAGGGCAGACTGAATCCGATGGACTGGAGGTTGGAGGAGGCTGGCACGATCGCTATCACCGCTGGTGTTGGACTGTTTCGGATTGCGTTCCTGATGGGACTGGGCCTCAAGCAGTCACGAACGGCGAGCAAGATCTTGTGAGTTTAGGCGGTGGGGTCCGTGGCGCGCGAAAGTTGTGGCTACGCTTGGCGCTTGTGCCCTGCAGCCTTCCTGTAGTCATTGCAATGGGTGGAGTCGTCGTCGGCTTCACCACCTTCCTCCTTCCCATCCGCGCCAGCTGAATTCTACGATGTTGTAGAAGGCATGCAGTCCTCAGAGAACACACATCAAGTCGCCTCCTCCTATCACGGGCTGCTTCATTGACTAGCAAGCATCGTCCTTCTGCCGATAAGCGTTACCGTGCTGCACAGTCCTGCCGCCCTTCTGATCGCTGGCGCCTCACTTGTCACTTCAGCTCATAGATGGCAGATAAGATGCAGCAGTATCGGCCCAGCTGGTCTGAGGCTCCCCAGCATTCTTGTCAGCGTCGCCTTTGCTTTCACTGTGCCC
>JAWDJV010009886.1:0-14739 GCA_033119285.1 Teratosphaeriaceae sp. CCFEE 6253
GACGCATTAGGCGCTCCCCCGGTGGTGCCGCTCATGGCGACGCAGTTTCCCGGCCTGACGTGTGGTGCCAATTTCCCCCTCGCCCGGGGATCCCGTCCAGCAAGTAGCCCTGCCCTCTCGCGTCGTCGTGGTGCGCATGGCTGACAGGCTCATCGATCAAGGTCTCGTCGTCCTCGACGACAGTCCCGTTGACGGCGACAACATGCCGTTCGAACAGCTCGCGGATCCCTTCCGTCGCCGGGAAGGCTTGCGCGGGGCCCGTCCCATTGACCCGGAGTCCTGCGAAGACCATGTCCTGCTCCGTAGTCCCAAAGCTGAACGACGCCAGCGTGGTGGTGTTCTGCAGGTACGTCGCGCTGCCGGTCTGGCTCGTCGACAGAGACGACCCTTGGAAGGTCGGATACGCTGCGTGGACTTCGGCCGCGGCGGCGAAGGACTCGAGGCCAGTCGGGAAAACAGCTTGGCCGACGGTTTGGACATCCTTGCCTCGATGCACCGTCGCCGCGTACGATATGTTGTCCCCGTGCGTTGCGTAATCCGAATACGCGTACAGCGGATAGCTGTAGTGACGAGCGTATCCGCTGCTTGATACTGCATACCCGGTCGTCTGCTGCGTGCTCACCTCGACGTTGCCGCCGTCTGTGAAGTTGCCATAGTTCGAGAAACTCAGACTCTGGCGCCAGGAAACCCTCTGACTGCCATGTGACAGATGAAGGGTTGATTCGACGCTCAGGGTGCGCTGCGCAGACACGGCGTAGTGCAAGGACGAATTCGATCCGTTGGAGGTCGTGCCGACCGAGGACGCGACCTGGAAAGCCGGTGGCGGAGTGACAGCGAAGGGCGCTTCACCTGTAGTGATATGGCCTGCCTGGTCCAGCCAAAGGAAGATCTTGCCAGTCACCAACCAGTAATTGTCCGTGGTCTCTGAAAGCGTCGCGGTCCCATTGCCATCATCATCTAGGCCGGAGACGCGGATGGTGAAGTTATGGCTTCGTCCGTCACACAGCAGCGGCAGCCACGGGGTAATGTCGATCTCGTCTTCGGCCAAATCGAAAGCGTCTATTCCTACCAACGGACGCCAGAGACCTTCAAGTCGGTCAGTAGATGTACCACATGCAGGACCCTCCTGGCGATCGGTACTGACCTGGCACGATCCCACCGGTGAAGATTATTGGGAAAGGCCACGCGACGCCAGCCAAGGCTCCGTCGATGAAGAGTTGGACCTCTCGGAAGGGTGAGTACCCGAATAGAAGACCGTAGTCCGGGAACGTATTGGTATCCGACAGCAGCACATTGGACCACCAGAATTCATCCTCCGACTGCCCCGTAGCCGCAATAGTGACGACGGCCTTCTTGATGTTCCGTGGCAATGTGAGGACATTCGATGCAAGTTGCGGTGGGACCGTGAAGACACTGGGCAGATCCTGCGACGACTGTCGTGCAGAGATGGGCAAGATCACATCGGCTGGCGTGATCGAATCTGCAGCGGTGAAGAATGCAGCGGTGAGGCTGACGTTGAACGAGCCGGTGTAGACATCGTTGATCAGGTTGCCGAGGTCGAAGATGATCTTCTGATCCTGCTTGAATAGCGAGAGGAGATGGGTCATGTCCTGGCGGTGGTGTCAGCGATTTATATCCATCCAGGCCGTCGGCGCTCACCTTGAGATAGGTCCACTGGATCCCATCCGGAGTCCGCTCAGCGGTAGAGGTGCGGAACATTTCGATGTCTCCCAGGTACACAATGCCGAGTCGATCGAACTGCTTTCCCGCAGAGGTCACGGTCAGGTTCCATGTCACCCGATTGAAATAGCATGCTGGAGGAGTGAAGTCGCCGACGAAGGGCTGGCCATAAGAGTTCCCGAACGAGTGTACGACGAGTGTCTGTTGACAGGTCGGCTGCTCGGAGTCCAGCACATCGATGGTGGCATTTGATGAGCCATCCGTAATCTCGAGACCTCCATCGGGTGTCACCGTCAGGACTGGAGCGTAGACTTGAAAGACCTCTAAAACAGGCGCAGCATATCGGCGAAAGACCTGCGGCGCCAGAGGTGCTGCGGAACACAGAACGGAGGTGTTGATGAGCAGCAGCACAAGGGCCAGACCGGCCAAAATGGTTGACTTGGTCCATCCTAGCCGAATGCGGCCACTGCTCTTCAGCGATGCCTTGAGTGGTGCTGCCGCTTGCACCCGAGTTGTGCAGCATGTACAGCAAGACGTCGTCGGGTGCTCTTGGCGCTTCTCACCATCGGCCGTTCGGTGGGGCATTCCACGATGATCTTGCAGCATCGTCGGCGTAGCTGCTTCCGCTTCGCTAACGCGCGGCGCGTATTGGCCACTGCTGGTAGCCTGTCTGCAGGTGCTCTCAGTACAGGTTTTGGGTACCTCGTATGCGGGACGCCCTCTCCCGCCCGCAAGCAGTCGCTCGGTAAGCCGGCATCGTCATGCGCTAGTTCCGGGTCACGCCCGAGAAGAAGTTACTCACGATGCTAGCTCCGTAGAGGTTCCTGCGCGTGCTGCCAGTACCGTGCGATTGCCGCCTCGGATTCCGGACGGCCCTCGAAGCGGCGGATGTAGAAGTTGAACACGGCGAACTCGTCCTTGCCGAGGAGGTAGGTGTCGGGCTGCTGCTGGATGCGGCCCCAGATCTCGGTGAGGGCCCGCTCCAGGTAGTCCCGGACGTGAGGGTCGAGGTCGCCTTCGGTGTTGCGGGCGATGTCGAGGGCGCGCTGGTAGTTGAGAGCGCCTACCCCGTCAACGTTCGTCGTATTGCCACCCATCATGCCGTCGCGACGAGGTCTCGATGAAGAATGGGCTCGCGAAGAGGGAAAGGAGGGTGGGCTCGGATATGCTGCAGACGGCACGGACAGAGCCATCTCTATATGCGTGGGGCGTTGCGGCAGTGTGGGCGGGCGCTTGACGACAAATGTTTCCTCGAGATACCAAGTATCGAGGGTAGCGTAGTGGATCTGACTATCCCACACGAGCGATGAACGAGAGCTGCCTGGAGACCTACATACCTTGGCGGGTTCGGGGCTATATGGCCCTGCGATAAATAAGCTTTGCAGTCCTTTGATGGCCTCCTGGTCGTTTGATGATCAGATCGTTTCGGGCTCCGCTGTCTGGTGACTTCCACCTGTGGCAGGACAGCTGCAGCGCCTGGCGCGGTGGAGGTCGGACTTAGGGCCAGATTGCGGCGTAGGCGAGAGAGTTTGGGCTCCACGGATGAGCAAAAGCCCGGGTGGCAGATCGAACCTTAGTGGTGATGACAGGCCAAAGCTCTGGTGTCTGGTGGCGGGAGTCGCGGGAGAGTGTTGTACACCGCCGTGTAGCAGCCCGCCGTATGTGGAAGTGGGTGGAGATCACTGCTGGCGTGCATCATGCAAGACCGAAGCGGGCAGGCATTGCTCGCAGCAGTACCTCCGGAGGTACAGCGCTGCAACGACAGGGGGCACTTCACGGCGGAGGCAGCCCAACAGACTTGGCTATCGTCGCGTGGCATCATTCTAGACAAACTCTGTGGCAGCGTGAAAGTGCAGGGGTTCTGGTTGGTTGGCACCATCACATCATCATCAGCACCACCCGTGACCACCGCGGATCCGCCGTGCGCGCGATACTCTGGTTGGGCGTTTGGGCGGTCTTAGAGGCTTTGTGGCTGCGACGCGCGCGTTCTGCCCATTTTGCCGCGAATGGCGACGTCGGACGTCGAGCGCTAGCACCTGAGCCACACGTTTCGGGCCCGGGCTTGATCAGATAGACTTCGACGTTGGCGACACCGCTGCCGCTGCCACCGGCGCAACAGCGTTCATCAATCATCTCATCAGCATCTCACGCATGCAGCGCGCAGACTCCAGGCAGCCGGCTGCGTTGAGGGTTGCGGAGCAGCGGCAAGGCTGAAGCAATGTATGAGCACGGAAGACTCGACCGCGATTCAGGCAGACGTACTGTACAGCAAACAAGCAGTCGGCACGGATGCATGTGGGGACCTTCATCCACGTTCTCAGCAGCGTCTGGCGTCAACAATGCTTCGAGCAGTCACGAGCCCAAGCCCCGGCAAAACAGCTCAGGTCCCGGGGGTCATCTCGATGCTAGCGCCCAAGGAGCGCCGAATCCGCCGATTGCGAGCCCTTGCAGCTTGGTGGATGGGAACGAGTGGGGCTGTGGAGGTATAGCCTTAGTATTCCCGCATGCTTGAGCTCCACTCTGCATATAGTAGGTGTGCACTCGGCGTGGGTCACGGGACGCGGCCTTGGTGCGGCGCGGCCGGCATGACTCGCAAGGGCAAGGTCGCTGTCAGGAGGTCAGATGCTGGCGGCAAACCCACCGCACGCTGCGTCAGTGGTCCACGACACGACCCGGAAGTCAGCGCAAGCTTCGTGGAAAGCGCCTCGTCCGCGACGGCTTCGGATCAGCCGATGGGAAGCCTGCAGGGGGGCAGGTCGATGTCCCGATGATGAGCTGCATGTGACCTCAGCACTCGGATGCAGCCTGCAGGCCATCCATGTCCACGTACGCTGCGCCAATCCTGCGCTTACATGTACAGTACATGTATGTACGACAATCTATACATGTATCCACGTGCGTCGCACAAGAGTCGCGCCGACGGGAGCCCGCGGTCGGACGAGCGGGCCGTACCCTACCGCGTCCCGTCGGCCGAGTGGTCCGAACTTGACAGCATCGTGAGCGCAACGTCGGCGAGGTCAGAAGGCCCTCCATATTCATATTATTACTGCTTCCGCGACCATCAATTCTCCTGATATGCTCACGACACCACGGACGTCATCCGCCTTGCTCAGGAATGTCCTCCACCCGCCCTTCACACAGCCCGCGAGCCTACGCAGTCCTCGCAACTTCCCTTTGCGGCAGCTGACCGCATCGCGTCTGCTCTCCTCCACCCCCAGCGGTCTCCCTCGCCACTCTCCCTTCACACCCTTACGTTGGCGTATCCCCCGCGCAGTTCGTGCCCGCGGCACCCGGTCCAACGCCAGCAGCGCACCCAGACAACCACCCTCGCCGCATGAACTGGCGGGCCAGCCACCGCCCAAGCAAGAGTCCAAGTTCAAGCAGCTCTCGCGGAAATATGGCTGGGTAGCGTTGGGAGTCTACCTTGGTCTCACGGCCCTGGACTTCCCCTTTTGCTTCCTCGCCGTGCGATGGCTCGGCACGGAGCGGATCTTTGCAGCGGAGGAGTGGCTACTCGACGGGTTCTGGACGGCGGCGGAGAAAGCGGCGCCCGGGTCGCGGGAGAGCTGCAACATCTGGCTCACACATCTGAAGGAGCGCTACAGGGAGTGGCGTGGGTTGGAGAAGGCCTCTGCCGATGGGGCTGTGGACGAGGCGGCCATAGAGGCGGTTGAGGGCGCGCAGCAGGCGCCCCGACATCACGAAGCTAGTTCGTCGACATGATCAACGAGTAGGTGAGGACAAGATCACGTGCTAATGTGCCCACAGGTCTCGGCACGCAGCTGGCGCTTGCATACGCCTTGCACAAGTCCCTCATCTTCTTCCGCCTACCGCTGGCCGCCAGCATAACACCGGGCGTGGCGAAATGGTTGCGCAAACGAGGATGGAACGTTGGGAAACCCGCCAAGAAATGACCAGGCACGGACTGTGTCCGCGACGCGGCGCGATCGTAAAATGTATCGAGCGTGTAAGATACGTGTCCACCGGAGACACCGGACTTTTCCCAGCCCACTGATAGATATAGAGTGCGACGAGTCAGATGTAATCTATGAGACTGCTGCATGGTATGCGCATCGAGAGGCCAAGCGCGATCAAGTTAGCGATCATGCCTCCATGACTCATCTCCCTGGAGTGCTCAGGTCCGACAGCCGGGAGAGACCGTCAGCTCAAGAAGTATATGCGACTGTGTCGAAGCGCATGTACTGCCAAGCTATCAAGGAACTCAATGGGCCGTTAGGCCGGATATCCCCCAGCTTCATGGCCGTGGTGTCACCGAAGACATCGAAACCTTGCAGCCCGCCTGGTCCCATTCTCGCACTCTCTGGGTCCGACCAGCCGGACACACGGTGACTTTCGATACGCTGCGCATTACTCATGTCGAAGCCGGTATGGAGCTCCTGGGTGGAGGCTTGGCTTTATAGGCTTGGCGATTGCACATGCCGGCTGCCGTGACAGCGACTAGAAGCTGGGCATGGCTCTTGGAGATCTCGATGTACTGGCCTGACTCGCGCACGAGAGCTGATGATGTTGCATGCCCAGTGATGAACGGCGGATCGCAGCTGGATACAGGAAGGTCTGCTACACTGACTCGAGAAGCTGGCGCATGAGCGCACGGCCCCTCACGGTTAACGAGTGGGACCCTGCCCTATGAGTGCCGTGAGGGGCCGCCAAGTGTTGGCGAAGGACAAGGCGGCTCCCGCGTGCCCTTCGTCGACGGAGGGAAGCGGACCCAGGCGGCTGGTGACTTTACCCGAGCTACCGAGGGCAGGCGGGGGAGCCAGCGCGTGCGCAGCGGACCTATTGGTGGTGCAGCTTGACTCTGGAGTAGCGGAGCCGGGTCCGCACGAGCGCGCGAGGCCCTGGGTTGAATCAGCATCTCTTGATTCCGAATGTACATTATCAGGCGATGAACGTACTGTACATGCTCTCAAGCAGATGTCGTAGACGGCGTTCCCGCCCTGACGCGGTCGTGCTAAATCCCGCCCTCACTTCACCGCCTCCGCCACGCTCTCCCGCGTCTTCGCAAACGCCCTTCGCCATAGCTTACTCGCGCCCTCCTCCAGCTGATCCCGCACGCCGTTCCAGTCCGTCGTCTGCAACTTCCGCACATTGCTCTCCAGTTCCGAGTTCCACCGGTCCTTCATCGTCTCCAATACACCCGCCTGCACCTCCCGCGGCGTGGCGGGAGGGAGGGGCGGGGCGGGCTCGACGATGTTGTGAAGGATCAGGCTCTGTTGGTGCAGGAGAGCGGATTGGGCGACGCGATTGCGGGCGTGCAGGGAGAGTGAGAGGTGTAGCAGGGCTGTTGTCAGGGTGAGGCCGCCGAGCTGCGTCTGAGGGTCAGTGAATGGCAGACGCGAGGTGGGGTGGGGGACGTACAAGGCCAGTCGTGAAGCCCATGACGGCAGTCGAACTCGAGATCTACGTGAGGGTTGGACTCGTCGCTATCGTCTGTCACAGAACAGCTGCGACAGGAAGAGAGACATGTAGATGTATGTTTTGCAGGTGTTGGTCGAAGGCCGACCTGAGATGGCCTCGCCTTGGCATGTGTAGAACCACACCTCTTGTGGCACTGGTCTTCCCATCCCGTCCATTCACATTACGTCTACACGCCCTCCTGGCACATCACCACCTACCATCGTGTGAAAGGTAGGTCTACTGTACGGAATGATTACGCGAGTGGCACGTTGAGGTAGGCTACAGACTTCTCTCTTCATCATGGCTGCCCCGTCTCCCATGCTACGCCTCGTCCGTATCTTCCCACGCCAGCATGCCTACGCGCGGACATCGCGCCAGCTTCAGTGTGCCGCGAGCTTGCGGCGGAGTGTCACCTCCGCTCCCACTGGCTGCAATTTGAGTGGCCGGCCTGCAAGGGTAGCGACAACCCCAGCACCGCGACACCCAGCGGCAGTGCAGAGAAGATGGGCTGCTGCATCACCATCACGGGATCCCAAGACGACATCCACAACGCCAGATGCAAGCCCACTTGCCGAGGACAAACCTCTGGCGGCCTATGAACCTCCAACCACAGGCTTCATCGCTCGCCTTCCGGCCTCCTGGATCCCTTATGCTGAGCTCGCCCGCCTCGACAAGCCCACCGGAACCTACTACCTCTACGCTGGTTGTGTCTTCAGCACGCTCCTCGCGGCACCTCATGCTGTCCCGATGGCGTCTCCTCTGACAGTGGCTTACACCGGCGCTCTCTTCTTTGCCGGCGCACTGATCATGCGTGGCGCCGGCTGCACGATCAACGACCTGTGGGATCGTAACCTCGACCCGCACGTTACTCGGACGCGATTACGTCCCATTGCGCGAGGTGCTGTTACCGTCCAGCAAGCCATTCCGTTCCTGGGCGCGCAACTGCTCGCCGGCCTGGCGATCCTACTCCAATTCCCGACCGCCTGCTTCTTCTACGCCACGCCCAGTCTCATACTGGTCGGTCTCTACCCGCTGGCCAAACGCGTGACGAACTACCCTCAATTCGTCCTCGGCTTGACTTTCTCCTGGGGTGCCTTCATGGGCTTCCCGGCACTTGGCATCGACCTCCTCACCAACACGCCTGCTCTGCTTTCTGCAGCATGTCTGTACGGCAGCTGCGTAGCCTGGACACTCATCTACGACATGATCTACGCCTACCAAGACATCCGCGATGACGCCAAAGTGGGCATCAAGAGCATCGCGCTTGCACAACAAGCCAATGCCAAGGCCTTCCTCAGCGCAGTCTCTGCTGTGCAGGTAGGCCTGTTGGTCGGTGCCGGCGCGTCCATCGGCGTGGGACCTGTCTACTACTTCCTGACATGTGGTGGAGCGGCTGCGACGTTGGAATACACGATCAGAGAGGTCAACTTGCAAAGTGTTGAAGATTGCGCGGCGTGGTTCCGGAAGGGCGCATGGATCACCGGTGGTGCGATATCTTTTGGTCTACTCGCAGAGTACCTGGTGCAGTACACCAACTTGTTTGGTGAGCAGGGACATAGGCGGGTCATTGGGCCCATGGAAGAATGACCGGACCAACGGGCCTCTCGCGCCGAGGCAAAGGTGATACGTGCGACTCTGGCGGGCGCCACACGATCTGGAAGCTTGGCATACAGGCGTTTAAGAAGCCACGCCAGATGCTGAGCACCCAAGCAGTCGCGCCGCGAGACGTCTCCGCTTTCAACAGCCTCGCCAGCGATATACACTCGCCTTGGTACTTTAGCTGGGTCTTTCGAGGATCTCAGACGCTTCACTCAAGAGTCAGCCGCGCACCGCTTTCAAGCTCCTGGGATGGAGCGATACAGTCAGATATGGGATCGACGTGTCGTTTGTCCGTCACGTGCAAGCTCAAGTCGAAGCTGGACACCACCGATGCGAGAGGGAGATACATCTTGGCCCAATTCAGGCTACGCGCGGATAACATGGCTCAGCCGCACACCCTACGACCTAGCTTCGGTTGCGTCTCAAGACTCACTGTGGACCCATGCACGCGCGCGCATCGCGCGAGGACGCTGCGAGCCATGTCCCTAGCACCCTGCTCTCCTCACCTTCTGACCGGCGCGCAGGTCCCGCAGGACTTGTGCTCAGGAAAGAGATCCGCGTCATGGAAGATGAAGCGCTGGCCCACAAGCACAGCGTAGCCCGGCGATGTGGACGTCTCCGGGAACTGGCAATGGTCGCTGGTATATTACGCGGTGGAGGCGGCTCCTGGCACCGACGCTCATACGAAGCCGCGAAGAGCAGGGCGTTGTCAAATGTAACTCCGACCGACTCCGTCTTGGAGCGAAACGCTGTTGTTGTGTATACGCTATTGTTGTAGAACGGCAGGGTGCAGATCGATATCTCGCGGCACCACCTGCTTCGTCTTGTACGGACATCCGGAACCCTCGCTCCATGGCCTCCTCGCCATCCTGGTACCCACGACAAGCTTTCGCCAACGAGCCGTTTGGGAAGCATAATGATTTATCACACGAGGCAAGGTGAAATGGTCATCACGCATCGAAGGAGATCGTCGCTGTGTAGGCTCAGCCGTCCGTGCAGCGTCACCATCTCACAGTCTATACGCTCCAGGCTCCTCAGCCCCAGCCGGACAAAACACAAGCGAGCGGACAGTCATGGCACGCAAAGCGGCTCTGGCGTCAACGGGAAGGGCTCTGAGCGTAGTACATCTCGCTATCGAACGACAGAGGAACAGCCACGCCAGCCCCACTGCTTCCCGACCCCTGCCCCTCGACCAGGAGAGAGCGGACCCTGCCAGGATCCAAAGCTATGCATACACACACGGAAGCAGATGAAGGAGCGGCGGCCAGGACGGAAGCACAGCAAGCGTCGCGGAAAAGGTATCGAGCAATCACGCAAGCAGATCGCAAGTTGGGCCAGGGCTTTGTACAGGCGGATAGGCGGAGACGTGCATGCACCGGGCTACGCGGGATCGTCAGGTCGTGAGGAATGCTGTGGGGTCGAGCTTGGGGCGCGAGCGACGGACGGCCTATAGCCAGTACCCTGCCGGCCCCGCGGCAGCGGACGAGGAGCTCGCGGCGGCGGGAGCGATGGGCGAGCCTGAGGCGACTGGCGTGTAAGCTGGTGGTACCGGGGACCCTGTGCTGATGGGCGCCACGGGGCTCGAGCTCGGCGCGGAGTACGGCGGCGGGAGAGCGCCGGTGCTGTAGCCGGTCGGCTTGGGCTTGTGGATGGTGACGAAGCCGGTGCTGAGGCAGGAGCTGGTTGACGCGCCAGCTGAGCCAGTCGGGTAGTAGGCTGACGCGCTGGACTGAATGGGCGAGACGACCGGGCCGGAGGCGGTCGAGGAGGGCAGGCCGACGGTGACGGTGTAGGTCTCCTTCTCGGTGACGGTGACGGTCGACCCGATTGCGCAGCTGTCGGCTGCGGAGGCTGATGCAGCGCCGGTTGCAGCGGCGGATGCGGATGCCGAGCCGGACGCAGAGCCGGATGCGTAGGCACCATTGCTGGCGCCGTACGCGCCTGTCGGGCCGGCAGCGGATCCGCTGGAGACACCGAAGACCGTGATGTAGTTCGTCACGGTCGAGGTGGAGTGCAGGGTCTCAGTCCCGGTGGACTCGCTGACGGCTGGCGAGGTGGCAGAGCCGTAGCCAGTTGGCGCAGCACCGTCGCTTGTGGGTGTAGTGCCGGGGACGCTGCTTGAGCGGGTCAGGTAGAGGGTCTATGAGGGGATTAGTCTTGGTGTGCGATCACAGTCAAATGACGGGCACCTACCGAGGTCTGGTAGATGGTCGACGTGGAGTGAAGCGTGGTCGTCACAACAGTGGCAGACGAACCCGAGCCCAATGTCATGGTCAGAGTCGAGTTGCTGACGATGGTGGAGTAGCCGGCCGGGCCCGAGGCAGTTCCAACCGGACCAGCCGGCGAGGAGCTGGAGCCATCAGAGCCGGGGGTGTAGCCGGCAGGCGCACTGGGCGTGCTGGCAGGAGAAGACGAAACCGGCGCGACCGGGTTGCTGGCGGAGCTGGAGCTGCTGCCGGACGAGCCTGGCGTGTAGCCTGCCGGAGACGAAGGACCCGCCTGAGAGGAGGAGCTGCCGTATGAGCCTGGGACGTATCCCGAGGGCGCGGGGGCGTAGCTGCTCGGGGTGTACCCGGAGCCGATCGGGGCCACGAGGGAAGAAGACGAGCTGCTGCCGTACGAGCCCGGGGCGTACCCGGAGGGAGCCGGGGCGTAGCTGCTCGCCGTGTAACCGGTGCCGATCGGGGCCACGGGCGAGCTGCTGCTTGACGGGAGGTAGCCAGACGGGGCAAACGTGTACGACGACGGCGTGTACGGGACCGGGCTGTATCCGGACGGGGCGGGGGCGTAGCTGGACGACGAGGACGAGTCGGTCACGGGCGACGCTGGCGAAGAGCTCGATGACTCGACGCTCGTGCTCGACGAGGCGGTCGTCGACTCGGTGGTGTTGGGACCGTAGCTAGTCGGCGCCCGGGCGGAGTAGGTCGAGCTGTCCGTGACTGGGGAGACCGGAGACGAGCTGGAGGAAGAGGGGCTCGAGGTGGATGAAGCGGACGACGAGCTGACCTCGTAGCTGGACGGAGTGTAGCCCGTCGGGCTCGGTGCAGAGCTCGTGGACGAATCGGTCACCGGAGCGACGGGGGAGGAGCTCGACGAGGACGAGCTAGATGTCGACGTGGAAGCGACAGACGTCGTGCTTGGCGCCGGGCTGTAGCTGTAAGCCGTCGGCGAGTAGCTGACCGGCGCGACGATTGACGAGCTCGATGCCGTCGCGGAGTAGCTGGCCAAGATGGCGCTGGAAGCAGAGCTAGCTTCCTCGTACGGGCAGACCGTGGTGGATACCGAGACCGTGTCCGTGATAGTGATCTCGCTCGTCCCGTCGGGTGTGATCGTGTAGGTGGTCGGCGCAACAACGGTCAGAGTGGTCAGGTTGCCGCTCCCATAGCCTGCCTGGGCGTTTGCGGCCACCACCAATGCGCCCGCGATCGCGAGCTTGTTGAAGGTCTGCATTCTGTCTGTTTGCGCTGGTATGTTATGCGATGGTTTTGATATTGCTGTTTGGTCGATGTATGTTCGAGGGGATATCCGCGAAAGGCAAGCAACACACAAATGAGTGACTGGGGTTCTGAATGAGTGGAAGTGTCTACGAGAGACGGGAAGAGTCCTACGCCGACGTGGTCGCGAAACGTGAAGCCTTGGAAGGAAGCGACGAGACAAGAGTGGATCCGGGGGGAGACGGCGAACAAAAGAGCGCCGCCCCTCGAGGCCCTCTGCGACAACCCCGGTCACCTGCAATTTAAAGTACGGCGAAGTCAATCTGCGGCTGGTCGATGCCTCATCTGCCTTGATTGGCCGGCTGGCGTCGCATCGCGCGCTGGTCCCTGCGCGAGGAAAGCCAAGCGGAGCTTCGTCTCCCCTGACTAGCCCGCTTACTGGCTAGCACTTAGGCGCGGCGACCCGCCCGGCGCAGGTACTGTACGCATGCACGTTGGCTCCACGTCTTGCGAGGCCCCGCGTGCTGGCCGGTGGTGACACAGTCGAGAGACTGGATCAGATCGCATGCGACGTTACCGCCATGTGTCTCTCGTGCAGCCTGAATGACCTGTCGTATGGTTTACCATTGTCGCCACGCTAACTCAGCCGCGCCTGGAGCCGCGTGGAGGTCGCGCATTTGCCGGTGACCCCGCGATAGATGAGGTGCGAGAAGGTCACCAATCTCGCCTCCCAGCGCCTGGCAACGTCGCGCGCAGAGTGACTTCGGGACGAATAGTGGTGACCTCCGTAGCAGTAGTGGTCGGCCTCGGCTGTCGATCGCGTCGCACACCGTGGTGGATCCGGACCAGCCTTCTTGCGCGACCGCCAAAATCCCGGAATAGCAGGCATCGGAGGCGTGGAAGACGACTTCTCCGTCCGCAGAGTGATCCGTCTCATCATCATCGACATGCTGGCCATCATTGGCGAGACGATCAGCCTCTCGCGCGTGAGAAGGCCGCGACCAGCCTAGCCAGCGTCTCACCGAAAGGTGGGGAGTTTCACGTAGAACACGTTGTCGCCAGCACGCGGAAGAAGCACGGAGGCTCGCGCGACGGAAGCGGCCTTTCTCCACTTTCACCCCGACTTCACACGTCCCCGATTTGGCAGCACGGCAACCAAGCGCACGGGCGGTGGTGCTTGTTTCGACATTATTGACTTTAACACATTGACTTTGCGCATGATGAAGCGGCGCGGCCACGACACGGTGGAGGCAGGGTTCGTGACGCGATCGGTGTGCGACACAGCTGCTGCCGCGACCCTCGGCGCATGCTCATCATCATTCAGCAGAGCACGGTGTGGGGAGCATGATTTCCACGGCAGATTCGTTGTCAGGCAGTCTACATCAACCCCAAGCGTCACCCCAATCATCCTCTTCTGCGTCCTTTTTAGCCACCGCAGCAGCTTTACTCCCCGCCGGCTGGCTTATCGGCACAGGCTTCTTCGCCGGAGCCGTCGCCGGCCTCACAATCGACGTGATCTTCTTCGGCGCCAGCCCCTTCGGTAAAGGTCTCTTGCTCTGCTGCTTTGCCGCGGCCTGCGCATTCAACCAGCCCTCGAAGTCCGGCTCGCCGCCATCATCGTAGGCCGCGCTTGAGGAGGTGCTCGGCTTTGAGGCATGTGAGGCAGTCGAGGGCCGCGATGCGTCTGGGATGGGCTGCTCACCCCATGCGTCCGCCGCGTCATCCTGCTCCTCCATATCGCCCCATCCTGCGTCGCCGAAGTCTTCGCTTTCTGCTTCTGCTGCGGGAGCAGAGTTGCGTGGCGCGGAGGCGACTCGCGGAACAACGGGAGCGGATATCGCTGCTTGGATGGGCGGACGAGCGAGCGAGGCGGCGGAGCGCTCGAGTGGGGTGGGTTTGACTCCGTTGCTGTTCGGTTGGATCTCGCCCGTCGCACCACCCATCTTGTTGGTGAAGGAAGAGATGGCCCAGCCCATCCACTGACCGCCCGGCCCGGGTTGCGGTGTGCTGATCCTCGTGCCCGGCGCACTACCTTCCAATGACGGAGGCGGAAGGACCGTCTCTGGCAGCGTCTGGCCGTATTTGCGCACGCGCTCCAGGTAGATGTTCAGCGTCTTGTTCGCTTGATCTCGTACCATCTTCTCCTTGTCCACCAGACCGGCGCATATCGCGGGTAGCATCTTCGTCGCGCAATCCTCCTCGGAGAAGACGTCGGCCGTCGCGGCCAGCGCCATCAGAGCAGCATTGCGGGCGTGTGTGAAAGGGTCCCGTAGCGATCTGGAGAAGGCCGCACTGAGCACCTTGGCTCGGGATCCGGCGCCAAGATTCCGGGCGATCTTGCCCAGGCAGATCGTCGTGTTTGTCCGAATGCCCGGCTGCTCGTCATTGGCCGTCTTCGCTAGATGCCGCAAAAGCTCGCCGTTGATGACGCGATCCGAGAGCTTGGGCACCACCACCAGGACAGCTTTCACGGTCTGCTCACGGACTATAGGCGCCAGATCGCCAAAGCCGGTGACCATCTGTGGGAAGATCTTATCCGTGACGATCTTCTGGCTGAGGTGGTCGATCATGAGGGGCAGGTTATCGAGCAGACAAACGCGCAAGGCGC
>JAWDJV010009887.1:0-14714 GCA_033119285.1 Teratosphaeriaceae sp. CCFEE 6253
CTCCGCTTCATCTGGCGCCTGAACAGCGCGCAGACGCACTGCATCCGCGTCCGCATCGGCAAGGCCATCACGCTGGCTCGCGAACCACCCCGCGCCGCGGACAGCACGCCGGCTCGCGTGCGCGGGACGGCGGACCGGGCGAGCGCGGGCCGCGGTAGCTTCGAGAGCAACTTCTTCGACACGCTGCAGGCGTCCCCCGCGCAGAAAGTCGCGGGCGGGGGCGAGTCCGATGAAGAGGGCGGGGTCTCCCCCGCCGAACGCCGGTGCTTGGATGCCGTCGCGGACGATCTGGCGCGGCTGGGCCGGGTGAAGCGGGTGGACTTGGGCGTGGAGGAGAAGGCGCGGTTCGTGGAGGCGTGGGCCAAGGGCGCCAAGAGCCGGAAGTGAGTGCGTTTACTGCTGCAGGATGGGCGCGGGGGGTGGAGCTTCGGCCAGTGAGATGGGGGAAAGGGGCGTGGGATGTTGGGTCGACCGGCTGCATCATCACGAGCTCGGCGTGGTCTGGCCTTGGCGAGCTGCAGGGTGTGGCCAACCGCGCGAAGCCTGCACTCGACCGCGACGCCACTCACCGGCAGCCTGCTCGACACTGGAGGTTGCACGACGTCTCGCAGGCCGACTGCGTGTATTGGCCGTAAAGGCCCCGCCACTCAGGAGCGCCCGATCACGCGCGTGCAGGAGGCGAGCACCTTGATGGTCCACCTTGATGGCCACGCTCGCTTGACACACCTACATCACCGAGCTGGCTTCTTCTCACTCCCCACCCTACTACTGGCCAGGACCCTCCACCCGCCAAAGTGCCACATCCCACTCCTCGACCCACTGGCCACACCCTTTCACGCGATGACGGCCCGGTGGCCATCACGTGATGCGCGTGCCTGCCCACTCGAGCTCGGGCACGCGTTGGATCAGCTGTCTGTTGGAACGCGGCGCATACTATGGAGGCGACGGGGCCCAATGTGGCACGACAGCTACGCCTGTGTGGACGGGTCTTCTACTATGCATGTTCGGCATGTGACGGACTGCGGAGCGTGGGGGTCTCTACACACAGGTAGAGGCGGGGGCCGGCGTTGTATAAAGCTCTCACGGATCCGTCACTCCCCATCTCTCCCTCCCCTCGTCACCACCAAAGAGATCTCATCAGCACGTCAGAAAGAATCAAGCCACGAACTAAAATCCCTTCACCAATCCCCACCCAAAACCCCCTTCAACAGCAACTATGCCAGGCTGTGGTAAGCCGCCCCCCCCCCCTCCCTTTCGCACGTCCCACGCCATCAAACCGCCTGCTCCTCGTGATATACATCGTCCGTTGTCCGACGGCACGCTGACCAGGCACCCCAGGCACGTGCACCAACGCCGGCTGCTCGTGCGCCGAGGGGAGCTGCACTTGCGTGAGTGCCCCCTCGCCGTCACTCCCACACCCCCTCTACTTTCCCCTCGCACTTCCATTGTAGACGGTGCAGGGTCGCGCGGTGAGGCTGATGGTGATGCTGCATCGCAGAAATGAGGGGATGGGGATCATCGGGGGGTCGAGAGGCGGGTGGTGTGCGTGATGGGTTGTAGTGCTGCGGCTTCGATGGAGAGAGCGAGAGAAGCAGACGGGTTCGGGGGGGGGGGGCGAGGGGGAAGCGGGACAGATGGGCTTGGATGGCGATGGGGCTTGAGGTAGTGCGGTCGAAAGGCAGTCCAGTCCACTCGCTTACTGTGATGAGTTGCCTACCTTCCTCACCGTGCGGCGCCGTCATCTCACGGCCTTCCGAGCGAAGACAGTCAATGGCCCCATCGTCTTGACTGGTCCCGGCTGTGGCCCTCCCTGGACCGTAAGAGCTGTGAATGTCTCCCGGGCGAACCATGCCCATTACGTCCCTCTTCCCCTCGTGCCCTAGGTGATGCAATCCATCGATGAAGCTGTACTACTCCGCACCGACTCTCTCCGGACGACACACCTCGCGCTCCGGCACGGCGTCTGCCGCGTCTCGACGGAGCCGCGAGCCCCTCGACGGCAACGACTGCACTCCGCGGCGGCGTGAGCCAGACGCAGCTCGCTCGGCCACATACGCTACCGTACGTCCGCCATACCCGAGCATGGCAATGGCTCGGTCCTGATCATAGCATCGACTCGCCCGCGCCGCCCGCGATGCCAGCGGTCAGACTAAAGGGCGCCGGCACCCTGCACAGCCACCGGCTGGACCGCCAGCCCGTCCCGCGTACGACGACCTGGGGACGGGCGGGCACTCGCGGTCTTCCCCAATGGCGGTAGACGGCTTGGTCCCCGATGCCGGGTGGGGCGTCTCGTGGCAACCTCTCACCAGGCCGGATCTCGACATCCACCCGTCCACATCATCGTAGCCGCCCTTCCAGTCGGATGTAGCAGCACGACGCGAGCCAGCTCCCAGTGGACCGGTCCCCTCGGTCGTGCCAGAGAATCCGAACTCCGGAGTACCGATCCGTGTCCGCACCCGAACGACCGGCTGCGCATGGAGGCGTCCCTGTCCCAGTGATCCTCGCCGGTTCGGTGTCGATGATATCGTCCTCCCCGGCGGGCGGCTGGCGGGGCCCGGCAGTACGTCGGCGGCATCTAGTCCTGTGCTGGGGATAGTGGCAGGAAGTTCATCGACGGAGTCCAAGGTCAGCTTGAGGGACCGCAAGTGTGGGAGGGAAAGCAAGCGCAAACGTGAAGGCCTGGGAACTCAGTCCCCAACGTCCGATGGGGAATGCGAATGGTCGTGATTTCCCGCCCAGCAGAGATTGACCAGACACGCTCCGCAGTCCCGCTCCACAAGGGTGTAGTCCACCACACTGTCCTACAGTACGTCCTGGCGAGACAAGAGTCACACACGGAGATCCGCCTACCAGCGTGACAGACTCCACATCCACCAGCAGCTCCCGCGAGATGGCCGAAGCAGCTTCCCACCACGGTAGGGTACTCCCTCCAGCGAGGATCTTAGGGTCACAGCCCCAACGGAACCGACTACCTCAACCTCACCCCACTCAAGTACCGCGAATTCCGCATCAGGAACCCCCCCACCACCGCCGCCGTACTCAACACGCCGAGCGCCACCAACGTGCGATCACTGACCCGCGTCTCCTCCACCACCCGCCCCACGGTCAACGTCGTGGCTGCGCTACCCCGCACGAGCGCCGCGCCCGACCCCTCGGCGTCGTAGTCGTCGTAGTCGAGCGTCGCGAGCATGCGCTGGTACTCGACCACGGTGCCGCTCCAGTTGTTCGTGATGACGCCCGCGGCGTTCTTGTACCACGAATTGCAGGAGGGGTCCTGCTCGCGGTCAGAGATGGTCCTCTCTCTCATCCACGTCTCTGGGGGTACTCACATTGAAGCTTGAATCCTTGAGCACCCGCTGCACCTTCTCATTGTACGCCCTCACCTTGTCGTGCTTGGGCGCCAGACTGAGCGCGGTCCCTTGCTTCCGCGCCTCGAGGACGGGCTTGATGAGGCCGTTGATGTACCGGCTCTGGCTCTCGATCATCAGGATGATGGAGTTGTGGCCGAGGTTCGTGTTGGGGCCCTACAACAACAACAAGACAGTCGTCAGTCATGAATTCCTTGCACGCTGTGTCAGTGTGCGGCTCACGTATAGGATGCCAAAGTTCGGCATGTCTTCCACACACGTCCCCATGTAGCCGTGCGCGCCATCCTTCCAAACCTCTCTCAGTGGCCGGCCATTCTTGCCGTAGATCTTGATGGGGTGCATGAACTCCACCGTCTGAAACCCAGTCGCGCAGACGAGCAGATCGTAGTCGGTCTCTACGTCTTCCGGCTCGCCGTCATCCCCGACGACCTTCACCGCTCTCCCGCCAATACTCTGTATAGCCCGCGTCTCAAGCGCCACATTCGGCTGATTCAGCGCCGGGAAATAATCATCCGAGATAATAATCCTCTTGCAGCCGAGAGCGTACTTGGGCGTGAGCTTCTCCCACATCGCCTCCTGGCCCGGCAGCTGCGTCCTCATCATCTCCAGCGCCAGGTCACGGAACTGCGTCGCGGCCTCGGACTTGCTGTCGACAATGGCCCCGTACGTCCACTCCCGGAAGTCCATCTGCGCGGCGCGCTTGCGCCAGCGCACGGGCGGGAGGCAGCGGTAGACGGTGCGCATCAGGGGCGAGATGGGCGTGTCCAGGCGCGGGACGACCCAGTTGGGCGTGCGCTGGAAGACGGTCACCTGCTTCGCGACCTTGGCGATCTCCGGCAGGATCTGGACGGCAGTGCAGCCGTTGCCGATCAGGGCGATCTTCTTGCCTTCCAACTCGTAGCTCCAGTCCCACCGCGCGCTGTGCATCTTCTTGCCCGCGAAGCTGTCCAAGCCTTCGAGCTTGGGATACGCGGGCTGGTTGAGCTGGCCGACGGCGGAGACGAGGAAGTCGCTCTTGATCTCGTACTCTGGGTTGAACTCGGCCTCTTTACTGCCCTGGGGCGTCGTGACCGTGGTCCGCCACTTCTTCAGCCCGTCGTCCCACCGCGCCTCCTCCACATTGGTGTTGAAGCGGATGTGCTTGTAGAGGCCATACTCGGTGGCGACGCGGATGAGGTAGGCCAGGATCTCCTCCTGCCCGGGGTACTCGCGCGTCCAGTCGCTGTTCTGCGCGAAGCTGTAGCTGTACAGCGTCGACCAGACATCGCAGCAGCAGCCGGGGTACTTGTTGTCGTGCCACGTGCCCCCCAGGCCCGCGCTCTTCTCCACGATGATGAAGTTGCGGCACTTGTTGCGCTTGATCAGGTCGATGGCGGTGCACAGGCCCGAGATGCCGGCGCCGATGATGACGACGGCCGCGTTGGCATGGTTCTTGTTGCCTATGGCCTGTCGAGACGGAGCATCTCTGCATTAGCTAGCAACGATCTGGAGGGATACATCGCCACCAAGGTAGCCTTACCACTTCCGGCCAAGGTAGATCGCCGGCCATCCTGTCGTAGTCAGACCGTGTCGGGTAGGCAGCTGTTCGTGTTGCAGGTAGTCAATGGCAAGACGACGCGTATGAGGCAGCAGCAGTGATGTCGATCGCGACGAAGGAAAGAACGGCGCGTAGAGAGAATCACGCCTACCTGGCCTCCCCCGCGTGAGGTCCGAGTCGTGTGCCTCGGATCTTGCCATCTCCACCGCTTTGGAGCAGGCACGATGTGGCTCTGCCGCTATTCCGGTCGTGTGGAGGTACCTTAGACTTCAGGTCATGGAGCGGGAAGAAAGCTTGGCTGCATCGTGAGGCGGGGTGTGGGGATGCCCGAGGTGCACATTTATGCGATTTGGAAGGATGCACGACTCGTGCATAAAACACCAGATTCAGAAGCCCTGCCGCCGATGCCACTTCGCCTCCCAGCCGGGATAGAAGGGCGACTCGTCCAGGGTGTGGGGCTCCCACGCCTCCTCCACAATGCCCGTGGCGACCTGCTCGCGCTGGTACTCCTCCAACGCCGGGATGACCACGTGCTCCGTGTGCCAGGTGTTCTTGTACTCCATCAGGCTCTTCTTGCCCTCCTTCAGGACCTTCAGAATGAGCGCGGGGATGTGCGGCTCGTCTCGGAACTCCATCACGGGGGTGAAGACGGCCTTGAAATTGAACACCACCGCGCCCGATAACGGCAAGCGTCGCAACGTCTGCCAGTCGACGCGCAGGTGGCATCGGTCGACCGTGTGCGTCGGGTCTTGCGCCTCGCGCAGCTTCTCGTGCGGATCGTTCGGCGGCATGAACAGCGGCTCGTCGATCTCCAGCCCCCAGCTGCCGCGCTGGATGGCCTTCTCCGTCGGCTTCTTGGAGAAGTAGCGGTCCATGGAAAACTGCATCTTCTCCTTGTAGTCCGGGATGGGCGCGTGGATCTCGGAGAGCTTCAGGCCGATCTTGCTGCCCAGGTTCCAGCCCAGGCTGCTGCAGATGATGCCCGCGCGGAAGCTGTAGATGCCCGTCTTGGGGTCCCGCAGCATGATGGCAAAGTCCTCCGGGATGTTGTGCAGGAGGACCTCTAATAGTTCCGTGGCGCGCAGATCGGTGGTCGTGCCTAGGATGCTGTTGTGGAAGACCATATTTTCCACATCGAGACGGAAGTATTGTGGGTGGCGAGCACACAGAAACTGGAGACACATCTCCATGAGCTCCTTCGTCGCAAGCTCGGCACCAGGAAGGCTCTGAAGCATCATGGGACCGAACTCTTCGAACAGTCCTTCTCGTTGCCGGATGCGGTCGACGTAAGTCTGCTCCAGCTCGAGCCACCAATCAGGTTCAAGCTTGGTCAAAGCTGGTGGACGTTAGCTGTACTGAATCAAACGCGCCTTCGGGACGTGACTAACACATAGTCTGATGGTACGCCCATCGAAACGGTCGATATGGTCTTGGTATAGCCTTGTTGATGTCGAACCCATGGTATGGGTCTGGCAGTGGTATGCCGCTGAGAGCAGCATAGTCCGGAAAGTCGCCTAGTCTCTGGATCTCCGACACCGTGAAGCCCGTGGCCGTGACATGATCCGGGCAAGTCGTCGTGTTCACCACCTCGCAGCTGGGCACCAGTCTGCTGTAGTCTGGAGCTTGCGCGCTCAGCACTTCCGCGGACTCGCCCGGCCCGCGCAGAGCATTGGGTGGTAGATCCTTCAGCACGTGCCGTCGGCTGGGCGGAAAGACGTCGCTGAAGTCTGGTGTCGAGGATGTCTCGACTGGGGACAGCCCCGGCTTCTCCGGTGACAAGGACCGCGGCGGTGTAAGAGAGCCGGAGGTTCTGCTACGGCGCAGTCGAAAGCGAGCCAGTACGATCTGCCGCTGTCTTTTGTTGATGATGAGAAGTGCGACCGAGCAAACCAGGAACGCCAGTCCGCACCCGGCCAAAACGGTGTTCAACATCTCGTTGCGCATATCGAAGAGCCAAGATACGCGTGAAGAAGAGAGACAGTGTCGTCACAGGCGAACGGAGTGTGTGGTATGAGGACTGATGCTCTCATCCTTCCTTTGCGCCGCCTGATGACCACGAGGGACAACGTGTAACTCACCGAGGACAAAGCCGCCTCCTTCGGCCTATCGCGCACGCAGCAGCAGGGGCGGCAAAGGCACGACATCACAGGAGCTTCCATCGCTGTCCCGACAGCCAATGACTGCGACGCGGCGCAGGCGATAACACAGCTGAGGAGTACATGTAGGAGAGCTCGCCGGGAGCTTCGATCAAAGGACGTCTTCGAAGCTTTGCCCGAAGTAGCTGCGTTATCCCGATCCGTGCGGCCTCAGGGACCGTTGGCCATTGGTACCTTGGGCTCGAATCAATATCACCGAAGTGAAATTACTAGAGCTAGAATCTAGGCCAGCGCGAGTGCACCGCGAGTAGTCGGTTGAGCGTGAATCACCGTCGGTACCACCGCTCCTACCGCCCTACCCCCTCCCCCTCTTTGTAGATACGCTCGCCGCTACTTACTAAGTAACTCGCGGCAAACTCGCGTACGAACGTACGAATGCTAAGCTATCTAATTACTCTTATATGCTAAGTAGGTGTTAACAGCAGCTATTTAGGTGCGAGCTAGCTACTAATTAACTTTACTCGTTAATTTACCTTATAATGTTATACTACCTTTACTATGCTATTGTTACACGGCATAATGACACCTATTGCCTTTATATACTACTACCCTCGCCGCCCTCTAATTACTAGAGCAAAGTACCTATAGCGCCCTCCTCGCCGTAGTAGTGCCGATAGCCTTAAGGACACCTAGTAGTAGCTATAGCTATAACGGCCTCGATCTAAGAGCGTATAAGCAACTAGTAAGTAGGTGCGAGTAGTTTTAGGTAACTAGTAGCTAACTCGCTATAGCCTCGACACGCTCCGTAGGCCGGAGACCGTAAACGAGGACAATAAGATCTAGTAGGCCTACTCGGTAGAGTCGTAGTAGAAGATAAAGGACGAGGTATTAGAGGTTTCGGGCACGGCTAGAGAGAAGGCGAAGCTAGCGGCTATTCGCAAGTTCGACTAGGCTAGTCGGATTATAGAGATAGACGAGGGCAAGGACGCCCTAAAGCCTTGCTGTTAGTACGTTCGTCTAGGCTCCGCGTAATGCCGCGTCTTCGCTAGCAAGCTCGATAAGGCCTACGCTTATTGCAAGCGCTAGTCTAAGTCGAAGTACGAGGCTAGTAGAGAAGTAGCGAAGGAGGAGGCCGTCGAAGAGGCCGGCGACGAGGCGTCTACTATAGGGGCTAAGGAGTTCGCGGAGCTAACGGAGGTTATGGCGGTAGTAAAGGCTAACGGCCTAGCGATAGACGGCAAAGTTACTAGTCTCCGTGTAGAGCTAGTCGCGCTACGCGAGTAGCTATCGTAGCGGGACGAGAAGATCGTTACGTACGAGGCGCGTTGCGAGGCGACTAGTGCCTCGCTCGAGTAGCTAAGGGCTAAGGTAGCCGCGGTGTTAGCGTAGCTACCGGTAATCTCGCGCTTCTAAGCGCCGATAGGTTAAGTAGGCGCGGTATTGCGAGTATGTAGCGAGGCGGCGGCGATTCTATATTGATACTACTTAAGCTACTCGCTACGGGCGGCGATCGAACGGACGGCTAGTATTAGCTAATGTTTAGCGAGTTAGCCGCGAAGCTAAACTAGCATCGTTAAACCCGTCTTATTTCTAGTCTATCTGTTAATATCAATGCTATCTAGTGCCACAACGCTAGCCTACGGCTCTTATGCTAAACACTAGCTATACGTCTACACTACTAGAGATACTATAGCCTAATGATGCAATTAGCAAGAGCACTATAAGATCATTAAAGACTTACTAGCTACCTTGCCTACCTAGCGAGTCGATAGCGTTTCTACTAGCTAGTTAGTTAGTAGGCTTCGGTATGCCGATAGCTAGGGCCTTGCTAATTCTCAATGCGAGGACCTCGTTACTAGACTCGCTAAGAGTCGCTGCCGGCTTACGTGCACCGCCGTTACGAGTCTCTCGGTTAGATAGCTTAACCGAGGCCGGTTGCCTTCGACGCTTAGCTTGCTACTTTAACGGGGCCCTCGGTAGCTCGGAGTCGGTAGTCTAGCCTAATAGGCCGCCGTTATAATCGACAAGCTCGTTAAACTACTACTCTATAGTCGCCGTCTACTATAATAAGTTAATGCCGAACTATTCGCGGAACTCCTACTCGTAGATGCGGTCTTTCTACTTGCTGTCGGCAATCTACTAGTCTAGTTCCTCCGTCGTAGTGCTAACTAGGTCAAAGTAGTATAGGGGTCGTAAGGGGTCGATTTTCTTTAGGGGTAGAGGCGTCGGCTCTAACTTAATAAGCGTGCTGTCGTCTACTTTGTTAGGCGGCTGTACGGTGCGTACACGGCGTAGTAGTCTCGCTATCGGCAAAGGGGGGGGTGGCTCGGAGGCCTACTTGCCGCTCTTACGCTTCTTCGACCGCTTTAGCTTCGGTATAGGCTTAGGCTTAGGCTCCGGCTCTAGTAATAGCGAGGCGCTAAGACTACTAGCTACGTAGTCGCACTTAACGCAGACGCTAATCCGCTTAGTAGTGCCGCTGCCTCGATTGTCGAACTTAAGCTACTACCTATCGAGAGAGCTAGTGTCGCTAGCACGGCTAATCGCGATAGGCGTGTCGTCGTCTACATTAAAGCCCGCTATAAAGCTATAAGCGAGGTAGCCTTCTAATAGCTATAGGCACTTGTAGTCGTCCTCTTCTCTACGATCGAGTAGGAAGTCGATTAATAAGAGGCCTCTCTTTACCTACTCCTCCTCCGTAAAGCTATCCTCGAACTACGTAAGCATTACGGCGGCGGTAAACGTCTTAGTAGGCCCTAGCTTATTGCTAATTCGAGACTACTACTAATAGACGGACAGCCTATTGTTGCGATCCGACAAAGTCGTCTCGACGTAGTAGAGCTCGGTAGGCTTGGTTAGTGTCAAGACACGGGTGTAGGAATACTTCTCTCTATGTTAGTAGAACCTAATGAACCTCTCTAAGTGAATCACTGAGCGTTGGTATGCGAAGACCTTTCAGTTGGATTGAAACATAAGTTGAACACGAACTACCTATATAGAGATCCATCGCGATATATACAAAGGAGATTCGTGTCTCGTTGTCCTGCTCCATATGCTCCATGTGCTCCATGGACATAGAGCGGATAGAGCAATGGAGCAAACCTAGTCACGTAACTGGTTTTGCTCCATGCGCCAAGGCGGACGCCTAATAGAGCAAGTTGCTCGCGCGGAGTCTTCCGCGTCATGTGCTACGATGTTCGTAACACTATTCCCCTTCTAGTCTAGCTCAGTCCCTGAGCTTATTCATTCTGATGTTCGTCTTCGTTCTTTATCCAACGATGCCTTCTAGAGTCCGCAAGGCCAGACCAAAATCCTCTCGCGACCGACGACACGTACTCGCTAATTTCATAGACGAGTACGGCGACATCATGCCTACCGTTTGCAACCATTGCAAGGTCGACAAGAAGGTGTGCCGCGTGCACGTCCGGAGTAGTCGGTGCAACCATTGCAATCGTTCCAACTTTTCGGATTGCGATATTCGTGTTACCGCGAATGAGTTTTCGAAACTCTCTAGGGAACGGAAGTCGTTAATAGCGAAGGTTAATAAAGCGCGCATGGCGACGATGGTTGCGCAGTCTGCGGTGTTGGATGCTTAGAGCCGCCTTAGCGAAGCGTTGGCCAAAGAGATGCGGCTGCATCGTCAGTTGGACTAGAACAGTCGCCGGGCAGACGAGGCAGTTGCCATTGAAGAGCGTAGCATTAAGGAGTAGGAGACAGAGGAGCTCATAGCGGAACTCGACCTTCCATCGTTTGAGCCTGCCCCTTAGGACGACCGGTTGATAATGAGTCCATCTAGGTGGGATGCTTTTGTCTAAGGAGTTCCTAGATATAGTGTAGGCATCCTAGGGGTTCCAATTCTATAGCCCGATCCTTCGTAGGAGGTAATCGAGACTTAATGTCTTGTAGTTAGTCTCGTGCGGCGCTACTAGAACTTCCGAAGTTCCTCTGTGCAGTGGGTAAGATGTTTCTTAGGTTCCTAGGTGTTGTCTGACTCTAGGTATCCCTTCCATTTGACGAGATAGTGCTGACCTCGTTTCTCTAGGACTTTCTCAACTTCGAATTTGTCGTCCTCCTATAGTTCGAAGTAGAACGTTGTTTGTAGCGTAGAGTCTAGTTCTACTAGTTCCAGGAGTGAGATGTGGAACACTAGGTGTATCCTAGCATCTTTAGGTAGGCTAAGCTTGTAGCTAGCTTTGCCTCTTTGTTTGTCGACCAAAAATGGTCCGACCTTCACATGATCTAGTTTCCTTGTACCTCGTCGTGTCTTTAGGTTTTTCGTAAGGAGGTACACCTTATCCCCCTTCTTAAGTAGAGGTGCCGTTTTTGAGTCCTTGTGTCGGCTACTTGTTAAGGCATTTTGGGATTTGGTGATTGCTTGTCGCATAGTAGCATGGATGTCCTTAAGCGATCTAGAGTTGGCTAAGGCACGGTGTGTCTATGGTCCAAGTCGTGGTTCTATAAACAGGCTCGGATTCTTGCCATGGTTGGCGAAGAATAGTGTTTGTCTAGTTGTCTCGGAAGCGTTGTTGTTGAGTGCAATCTGTGCTATAGGCAGCAGTGAGACCTAATTGTCCTGTGCGTAATTGACGTAATGGCGTAGGTACGCTTCTAGCGACTAGTTGCTTCGTTCTGTCTGTCCATCCGTCTATAGGTGAAAAGCTGTGGACAGCTTATGCTTGATTCCCATTGCTGCGACGAGCGTCTTCTAGTAGTTGGATGTAAAGAGCTTGTCTCGGTCTATAATGAAGACCATCGGTATCCTATAGTAGCGCACAAGTCTGTCGAGCACGAGGCAGCCTAACTGCTCTACGTTGATGGACTCGCTACAAGGGATAAAGTGTAAGTATTTAGTAAGTCGATCGACCATGACTAGTATGGAGTCGTGTTGTACTCCTAGCACTAGGTCCTTGGACTTGGGAAGCTTAACGATGAAGTCCATCGTGACTTCGTCCCAAGGCTACTAAGGTAGTTCGCAGAATTCCAGGTTTCTATATTTAGCGTGCCGCGAGGCTTTGTTCTTGTTGTAGCTGTCGCATCGCTTGATGTACTTAGAGACCTTTCGTCTCATGTCGGGGAACACAAAGTTGCGTCGTATGTGTTCCGTAGTTCGAGCAATCCCAGGGTGGCCGAGTGTTAGTCCGTCGTAGTGATCTCGAATGTAGTTGTCCTCTTTTCCGGGCGGTACCTTGAACTTCCCGTGTTCGACTAGGAACTGTTCTTGGTCATCGCGGAGTATTCGCAAGGTGGCATTGAACTCTTGAGCATCTACGCTCAAGCTGCCGTCCTTATTGATTTTGAGGATTCGTTGTGGTTTTGACGAAGTATCTTCCATGTAGTCGATTCGTCTACTTAGTGCGTCGGCGCGCCCATTGTCCTTGCCTGGAGTGTATATGATGTCGAATTGGTATTGTCCGAGTAGCTCTAACTATCGACATTGTCGCCTCGAGAGATCCTTAGTAGTTGTGAAGTATTGCAGGTTCTTGTAATCCGAGTAGATAGTTAGACCGGTTGCTCCTTCATAGTATATTCTCCAATGGCGTAATGCTGCGACGATTGCTAGCAGCTCCTTGTCGTAGATTTCGTAGTTCTGTTCCGCTAGTGACATCTTCCTTGAGAAGTACGCGATGGGGTGTCGGTTGCCGTTCTCTTCTTAAGTAAGGCAAGCCCCAATAGCAAAGTCGGATGCGTCGGTTTCGATGATGACTTTCTTCTTTGGGTCGAACATGGCCAGTGTTGGTACGGATGCACTTGCTTGTTTGAGGCGACGGAACGCCTTTTCCTAGTCTGCTCCCCAATTGAACACGATGTCCTTTTTTGTAAGGTTCGTAAGTAGCGTAGCGATCTTAGAGTAGTCCTAAATGAACTTGCGGTTGTAGTTCGCAAGTCCTAGGAATACCTAGACGTCCTTAACTGTTTCAGGAGCCGGCCATTCCATAATGGACGTGATCTTCTCGGGGTCCATGCGTATTCCGTTGACGCTAACGATGAATCCGAGGAAGTCAACCTCTTTCCTAAAGAATTTGTACTTCTCCGGTGCGGTTCGGCATCCTGCCTTGTCTAGTCGTTCGAAGACGGTGTCGACATCCTTAATGTGTTGTTCTCGGCTGCCCTTTGTAAACACTAGTAGGTCGTCCACATAGGCAATGACGATGATGTCGAGGATGTATCGAAGCGTTTCGTTAATGATTTCCTAGTAGGTAGCTAGCGCGTTAGTAAGACCGAACGGCATTACCAAGAACTCATAGAGTCCAAAGCGTGTCCTAAAGGCGGTCTTCCATTCTTCGCCTTCGGCCATGCGTATACTATGGAAGGCATCACGCAGGTCGATCTTAGTGAACCATTGTGCTCCGGTGAGCCTGTTCTTCATTTCTTCAATGTTCGGTAGTGGGTACCGATTCTTGATCGTGATCGCGTTGAGTCGTCTGTAGTCAATGACTATCCGTAGCTTGTCTGGTTTCTTCGGAACGAACATTGCTAGTGAGGCCGCAGGTGACTAGGATTTGCGTATCTAGCCCTTGGCTAAGTACTTGTCGATCTACTTGCGTTGTTCTTCTAGTTCTCGTTATGATAGTGCGTAAAGTGGTCCCTATGGCGGATCCTTATTAGGCTGGAGTCTAATCTTGTAATCCCATGGTTGGTGCTTAGGCAAGGCGTCGAGCCCTGTCTCTTCCTAAAAGAGCCGCTTCCATTTTTGGAACTCTTTAGGGATGTCCGAAGGTGCGTCGTGTCCTTTATTAGTTCTGACCTTGTGACCCTATAGGACCTTGCTAGTGTCTGTCGAACTTAAGCCAAACTGTAGCGTCATTGTCGGTTAGTAGAGTTGTGTGTCCGTCCTTTCCTTATCCTCTACCGAACTCTACCGATGTAAAGGGTTGATGTCGATGACGTAAAGACATCTCTCAAAGGTGAGTACTCGTTTCCTCCATTCGATATGGGGGTTGTGTCGTTCCAACTAAGGAGTGCCTAGAACGATATCATGCCTAGCCATAGGCACAACATCTAGGACAACCGTCTCGTGGTGCTGTTGGAAGATCAGTTGCAGTGGCATTGTCTCACTGTCTACGTCGGGTAGTAACGAGCCATCGACGGCCGTCAATTCGTATCCGCCGTTTTTCTTCTTTCGGGTAGCGATCCCGTAGTGGCTTACAAACCGTAATGATATGAATGTTCCGCTAGCTCCGGAGTCAATCATGGCGTAGGTTTCGTGTCCATCCACAATGCATTTAGTACGGAAGACTAGTGCTGAAGTCGTCTAAGCATTCGTGTTGTTGAGTTCCCGTAATCTGCTCTCATCGACGGGTCTCATTAGTTTTTTGACTGTGCAGCGGAGGTCCTAGTGTCGTTAAGGCAGATTTCCCAATTAAGGGGTCCACCCTTGGATCGGAATGTGATCCTTCCTCCGTGCTATATCATCGTGACTTGTCCTTTAAGCGTAGCTCGGTAATGTTGGAAGATCCTTCCTATGTAGGTCGTAGGTATCATTCCGTTTGGCATAAGTGGAGGTATCGACCACTGTGACATGTAATTTGTACATTGCCGTTTCATTTCTTGCTCTAGGATCTCATCGTCCTAGTATTTGACCTAGATTTGTTCGATCTCCTTGTATCGCTATATAACGATGTGCACACGATCTCTCATTTGTCTAGAGATGGCAATTCCTATTGGCGTAAGGTATCCTCCGCTTGGATGGAATACGCTTCCTATTGGTACGGC
>JAWDJV010009888.1:0-14700 GCA_033119285.1 Teratosphaeriaceae sp. CCFEE 6253
GATGCAATGAGAGGTCGCAAGCTGTACGGGACTGGACAGCATTTGACAACTGATCGGGACTGCCACTCACACTCAGCGACTGTATTCGCACGTCGAAGTAGATACCCTGCCACGCCTGCACGGATACGCCTTGTGCCACGCTAGCATAGTACACTCTTGCGACTCGCAATTGTGCAATACTTTGCACCGAGCTTGTTCGGGAACGGCCATTGGCGGTCGAGATAACGTGGCGTTGCTTTCCACGAAGATGACCATTGATAAGGGCGGAGATGTCCATCGTATAAGCACTCGCTCTCATCCCTCTACGCTCGCTGTTGTTTCTGGTGCTGCTTTGAACCAAGTGGGTGCTCATATCTACGTAGACAACATGACGTCCATCTTAGCCGACAATTGATCAAGTGTCGCAAATCGGCAATGTCGATCGAGCCTGGGCAGGGTGGCTCCATTTGACATAGTGCCTGCTCAGCGTGACGTGGATGATGGTGCAGCGACGAGATCATTTCACCGAGCTGATTTGGGTGCACTGATGCCAGGCCAGAGGGGCTTGTTCTGTTGTTGATCGCAGCGGATTACACAGACGAAATCCGTGACAACGAATCCAATGATAGACATCTCAGCGCGCTCGTTGCATGACGTGGGCAGAGCCGATGCGTGGATAGGAGGTCTCATGTGCCCCGATCGCAGCTTGACTGCGCATACATGTAGGCGCAAGAATGCCATGGTCTGGTACATGCAGGCTGCCATCAGCGCGGGGCTTGCTGATCATTACATGGATGTACACGTACCTTAGTTTGTTTACAGCCGGTGTGCGCATACGGGGGCGCTCTTGACTAGACGGTCACAGAATTCACACTTGCCGTTGTCGGGCGCACAACGACATCCAAACGGGTGAAATGGACGGATGCGCGGTCAGAGAGCAATACAATGTTCCAAGGTGTCTCGCCAAGGGCAGATATCGCCATTGTCAGCTTGAAACGCTATACCTACATGTTTCGTCCGTGTCGTCAAGCGCACGTGTACCTTATACAGTCAAGTGGGCTCTGAAGTCGCCTAATGCGATGGCCCTCCCGCCAAGCTGGCAACGCCGGTTGCAACGATGGCACAGCGCAGCGACGGGCGAGAGGTGCGTGATGATGTATTGGAAGAGGTACATGGGAACTAGATATCCTCGATCGCTCCGGTCTACATGCAATAATTAGTGACATGTAGGGTAGAGTTTCGCCCTGCGATAGCTTGCAACCGCGGCCGCTTTGAGCAAGGCTTGCGGGTTGCTGGCGAAACGCGGGGAATGCGCGATCAGCGCTCCGAGGGACACCAATCACTGCGCCGCCGTTCCTAAGCTGACCAGCGCGACATGCGCCCCTTCACCATGCTCCACGCCGACAGTCGCTGTGATGATGACGATGCGTCTTGCAGCAAGCTTCGCGTGAGACAAGCATTGTCTCATCGCATGCACTGCGTCGGAGAAGCGGACGTAGCCTTATGACCGTAGCCTGGCCCCGCCGGCCATTGCTCTCCACCACACAACGAAGCGCCGCGACCGACCATGGGCCTCCTCAAGCACTTCCGCAGCAAGTCCCACCTGAAGTCGCCGGGCCCGCAGACACCCGCCCAGTCCTCCTACAACGCCCCGCCGCTGCCATACCGCGGCCGCGACCGTACCCAGCGTCTCCCTGACGACGTGCTGTCCCTCATCTTCGCCCGCGTCTGCCCCCACACCCAGGACTTCTCCTACGAGGTCAGCGAGCGCAGCCAGATTGGCGATGGCTGCATGCTCTGCGACCTACGCGACCTGGCGCGCTGTGCGCAGGCCTGCCGCAAGTGGTACAACGCCGCGCAGAAGGTGCTCTATGGGAGCGTGAGGATCGATGCCGTACACTACTGCGCCCTGGAGGAGGAGCTGGCGGAGAGGCGGCGGAAGCAGGGCGGAAGGCACTTCAGGAGCAAGAGTGCTTTCGCCGTGGAGCCCGGCGAGGTCCCCAATGTGCGCCTCAGCCTGTTGGCGAGGACGGTGAGGGAGCAGGAGTTCCTGGCCAATCAAGTGCTGGTGCTGAAACTGCCATACATGACGCGCGAGACAGCCAAAGGCGAGTTGGCGCGCTGTGTCAGCGCACTGCCACGTTTGCGATACGTGGATCTGCCGGATGGGTTCTTCACTGGCGACCCGGGGTGTCTGGCACTGAGGCAGGAGCTACAGGCGCGGTGTCCGGACATCAGAAAGATGAGCTATCGGCCTGGTAGCGAGGATGCGTTGGAGCTGCTGGCGCACAGGCATTGGCAAAGCATCGAGATTCTGGAGCTCAGCGGACTGGCAATCGAGCCGGCGACGCTGAGGATTGTGCTGGCAAGCCTGCCGACCCTGAGAGATCTGACGCTGATCGATTTGGCATGGGTGGACGACACAATTTTCCAGTCTTCGCCGGGTCAACTTCCCGACTTTCCCCCATTACACTCCTTGCGACTCGAAAATACACCTTCATTGACCGCGCAAGGCCTGTGCCAGTGGCTCTCTTCGCCACAGATTCGGGAGGCGCTGTCGTCTCTTACCCTCCAGAACACGGGCATCACCGTGCAGGATCTCCACCACGTCCTGTGGAAAGCGTCTCAGCTGGTGCAGCTCTCCCTCTCCGAAGTCGTGTCGAAGAGCCTCGCGCTTGCCACTCAAAACCTCCCGCCCCTGACCTCGATCAGCCTACGGACAATGCAGTTCGAGATCACCAGCTCGGAAGACGTGCACGGTCTGCAGAAGCCGGCGGAGAGCTACTACGCGTACTTGGCCTCCTCTCTGCACCAGAACGCTCTCCCGGGCCTTACAACCCTCTATGTCCGCGATCCCAGCTTCCCTGAACTCCTACTGCTGCCACCGGTCTCGCAGCCTTTTGCTGCGAGTGAAGGTGGTAGTCTCAGGAGTAAGGGCTCCAACCTCTCATCTTCGACCGCACCTTCCACGCGCAGCGGTAATGGCAATGATGCGGCGGTGTACCACAACGGTGGGCTTGGCCGCAATGGCGGAGGTTTCAGCCAGACCCTCGAGGTCTTCTCCAAAGGCATCGATGAGCTCGAGTGGGTCTTCACCTCCATCTCTCCTCCTACTTCAACACAATCACGATCCCGCACGGCGTCTAGCGGCCGCCCACTATCGGCTTACTCGGCTGCCCACGGCCTGGGCCCGCAGTGGGCACAAGGCGGTTTCGGTGGCGAGGCACGGAAGAGCGTTATCGTTGGGAATGGATTTGGCGGGTTCCTGGCTGTGCCGCAGGAAGAGGTCCCGCGCCCCATGACTTCCGATGGTGGACCTGGTTCTGGGGGAGGCATCAGGGTGGATGGCGTGGGTGGGACGAGGTGGGGGAGCATCGGGTCTCAGGCGACGGCGGGAAGTCAAGGGAGCTTTCTGAAGCCGCCACCGAGCCTGAGTAGCTTGACGGGGAGTGTGGGTGGCGGGAATGCGGATCGGAGGGCGAGTCGCCATGATCTCTGGCGATGATGATGGGACATGTGGCCAACGATGGGACGATCGCGAGGCATCCCGGACAGGTCATGCCAGATAGAGTGGCATGAGGATGGCCTGTGATGTATCGACGATCGATGGTGGTGCGCTAGATTGGCTAATGCACAACGACAACAAGAGAGGCCCTTCACAAGAAACATGAACGAGAATCGGGAATGGTGCTGCTCCTCTGTCCACCCTCCATCTTCACCTCACTTCAGTCTGCGTTTACGAGTGCTCCTCTCTGGCTCCCAGCCACGTGCTTCTGCCCAGCCGAGAACGAACCGTGAGCAGCTGTCCGTAGGGTATCGTGCTCACGAGCAAGACGCGGGGTACGCAAAGCATCAGCTACCATTCAGTAGTCCCTGCGACTCTCGCTTTTCATCCTGTTCGCCCAAATCTAGCAGGGTGAGCGAGCGCCTACAGACGGCCGCGACGCCCAAGGATATCTCAAGCCACGGATGATGTGGCGTAGATGGTGATGGGCCTGACGCAGGCACCAGACTTGTCACCGGCAATCGTGCAACAACTCCGTGCTCATTGGCTTTGCCGCCTGTTGCCGGCCGACGATGTGACAAGTGCTGATACATTTCAGGGATCCCCGGGATGAACGGAGCTGGCGCAGGAACCATTTGCCTGGACCAGGCAGTAGGCTTTGCACGGGGCTCGCGGGCATGACACAGTACGTAAGCCAACGGTGAACAAGAGAGGCCTCGAACACCATACATTTCGAGATCTCTGATGGACGCGCACAACCGATGCAGCGACGGATGCATTCCATTTGAGTACAGTTCATGCAGCCTCCACGTGCATAGCTACTTCGACCGCGGCGCCGTCCACACCGTTTGCTAGCACTTCGGCTACGCCGTCTACCGTAGAGCGCTTCTCGAGATGCTTGTGATAGTGCCGAGTAAAGTCATACTCAATACTACTAACCTTCATCAAGAACTTCTTCATCTCCGCCTTGTCCTCGTTCAACTCCCCAATGAGGCGGAAGAACGGGTCCGTCTCCGCCACCGTCCACGGATCCGACCGCGAGACTCGGTCCAAGTTCTTGATGCTCCGCGCATCCACATACCTCAGGAAGATGTCCCGCCTGACCTCGGCGTAAACCTCCAGGATCTCTTCGCCCGCCAAGCCTTCGAATAGGCCGATGAAGCAGTCTGCTAAGCCCCCAACATCGAGGCAAGCTGTCATACATCCGTACCCTCCCATGGGGTTACAGATATGCGCCGCATCTGCCGCGAGAAGGATTCGCCCGACCTTGAACGAGTCGACGCATCGATTGTGGATGTTGTATAGATTGTTTGACTCGATGCAGTATTGGTCCGGATCTGGGTGACCGGGTAGCATGGCCTTGAGATGCCACTCTCGGCGCTCGAGGTACTTCTCGTCCGTCAAGCCCGGCACTGGGTCACCGTACGTCACCCTCCACAGCCCTCCGTGTCCGCGGCGAGCGACCAAACCCCAGTGCTCACGGTCGACCATGTAGTTGCCGCCCTCCCAGCCATGCTCCTCGAAGCCGTCGTAGCGGATATTCTGGACCATGAAACGGCAGTCAAAGGTCACGCCCGGCCAGTGCTGACCGAAGAGGCTTTTGCGGACGGCACTCCCGGCACCATCGCAGCCAATGAGGTATTCTGCTGTGATGCGCTCACGCTTTTGCTCTCCACCTTCCTCTCCGACGTCGACGTCTGCCCATGCCTTCGTCTGGTCTTGACCAGTGCCAATGACCTTGTGACTGAACCTGATATCTATCAATCGCCCTCTCTCAGTATCCGTACAATGCTTGTACATGATCTGTATGATCTCTCCAAGCGGTAGCACAGTCATCCGATCCTCCTCGTCCTCCACCAAGCTCATGTCGATCTCCGCAAGCTTCGCCCCATCTGCGGTCCTCCTCCAGCAGATCGCGGAGAACTTGGGTATGCTGGCGGCCCTGATGTCCGGCAGCAGTCCTGCGCGACGAAACAGCCGGGTCGCGGGGACGCCATACTGGACAGCGCGAAGGCGCGTGTCGAGTGAAGACCAAGCTTCGAGGACGATGGACGGGATGCCGCGCTGCGCGAGTAGGAGAGCTAGGAGAAGCCCCGACGGGCCGGCACCGACGATGAGGATCTTTGGGAGAGGTTGAGTCTTCGTGTCTCGCGGGCTAGCTGCCATTGCACGAGTCTCCCGTGGTTGTTCGTGTTGTGACTAGGGAGGCGAGAAGGGAGTGCGTGGTTAGAAGCCTACCACGATACTAATTTCTCTTGTTGCAGCACGCTCTCTAGCTGAGAGCCTTACTGCCGATGAAGAAGCTGAAGGGGATGAGTTCCGAGATGACTTGCCGGGCTGAGGAGGAAGAGGGGGGATGATGAAAGCGTCTGCATGGTAGGCGGACGACATTCATCCTTCGCGCAAAGGCGGCTCGAAGGAGTCCACAGGGCGCGAAGGGCAGACGGCTGAGACACACGGCAAGATTGGAATCGCAGAAATGATCTATGAGTTGAGGGCTACAGAACCTCTTAGTGAGTAGCACATCGCTGACCGTGTGGAGGTACTTACATGTAAGTCTTCGGCGCTGTCGGCATGCCGGGATCGGGCCGCCTTCCGACCTCCCGTCCTTTCGAACGTGTACTTGTTCATGTACATGTACCTCACACAATGACTCCGTGAGCGTTTTCTACATTACTCCCTGATACAACTGCATGTCGGCATTAGCCGGCCCGCTGTGGAACGCGTTGATCCGGACACACCACATCACGTCGCGGAAGAAGGTCGCGAAGCTGAAGCAAGCGGCCTCCGCTCATGCCGTCTTCGTCTTGCTGCGAAGTGGAAGCTCGCCGGGCATCATGTACGCTCAAGGGTCACGTGCTGGTGTTGAGAGCTGGGTGGGTGTAGTGCAGGTTCGTCCGGCGCAAAGCGGTGAACTCGTCGCAAAGCCTGACTTGGTGAAGAAACTCCGGTACAAGGACTACCAGCTCGCGTCTAGACCGGCACCCATCAAGCCAGAGAATGCGGCAGACGCACCATCAGGTCTCACGCACCATATTGGCCTGCATGAGACTGATTCTGTCAAAGACTTTGGCCAGCAGATGGCAGATCGTGGCGTCCATGCCTGGTGGCGACGCGGCATGGGCTACACTAGCCAGGACTCGCTATAGCTCCTACTGGAGGCTGCTTGTCAAGCTATCATGGGTCGTTCTGTCGCCAACACTGCTGGTCTTGACCGAGACTCACTTCGCCCAGCAGTGTCATACACACGCACATCAGGCTAGGCACAGATGGCCAGCGCCCTCGGGTCGACGCAAGGCATCGCCAAGCGGTTGAACGCGGCGGTCCGAAACCCTTTGCTTGCTCGTCTGACGCTTCTCGAAGTCTGGTCTCAGCTATTCAGGGCCGCGAACGCCCGCTTTCCCGGCTCATCATGAACCCCATTCATCCAGATGACGAATCCCAGTCGCTTTCGCTCTTCGTCCCAGCTACTCTCAGGGACAGCAAACCGTTTCCACATAGCGCGCAGCCAACGCTCTTCGGGGTCGAACACTGACATGGCAGCCACCAGCAGCAGCCATGACGACAAGGTCTGCAGCTCCGTCCCGGAGGCTTCGAGCACCTCAAGGCTTTCCTGGAACTGTGCAGACAGGGCACCGTAGTCAATCTTCCTGCCCGCAAGCTGGAAGGTAGCGGTCAGCTGCGCCAGCATGCCCAGACGCAGGCACTCGGACCAGTCATCTTTGGACGTGTACCGAAGCCACAGTAGCCGTCGCTGGATTGAAACCAGCACCCGCTGGAATACATCACCTCGCATCCGCCGACCTTGGCCGCCATGCGTGTTAATGATTTCCGCCAGCCTGCGAAGATCGTAGAATACTGTCGCAAGCCTGCTGTCCACAAGGTCATCGATCATGATGATAGGACCATCCATCTGAGAAGCTGTCTGCGGAGTAGGGAACGCGGACTGCCACTCCGTCGGTCTGTGGGAGAAGTGCGGCGAACAGCCAGAGGTCAGCGACCATGCCAGGTCGAGGCCACGCACTGTCAGCTCTAGCGCTCTGCGATGACGGGGCTAAGACTCACCGCTCTAGCATGAAGTGCTGTTTAGAACACACACTCAAAAACGACTCTCCGCCACGGAGTTGCACAATGCGCTGCAGGCCAGCCATATGCGTCCCAGTCGCTGAGGGATCGCCAAACATCGAGGCGAGGACGGCCAGAGTGACGACCGTGTAGATCACGGTGTCCGACTGATAAGCGCTCTCATCGCTCAGCTGTTTGTTGAGGTGCCTGAGGGTGCGCTTGAGGTGGAACAGTGTCGTTCTGCTCAGCGGCTGTGACAGACGATAGTCGTTGAAGGCGGACGTGGCAAGCAAGATTGAATGCGCAAATGCCTGATCTCTGAGCAGCCATGGGATGTAGGAGTTCCCCAGGATGTCAAGCTTGACGACTTGCTCCATGGGAAAGGCGGCGCTCTTGAGACGGTCGTAGACCAGGACTGGATCACGTTCAGCGATGGGACGGATCACGAGACCTCGGATCAACTTACAGCCTGCTATCAGCTCGCCAGGGCCCATCTCCCTACCGTCCACGGCAGAGGCAACTCCGGTACGGACGCGCAGATGTCGGCGCATTTGGCCCAAGGCGGCTACCGCTCCCGCTCCAGGCTGGGCGTCGTCTCCATCACTGCAGTCCCGGTCCCAGCGCTCGACTTCTTCGGTGACGTCCGCCTGCTTACTGGCATTCGCCTGCTTCGCAAAATGCTCAAGCACGGCTGCAGTTGGCACGGCGATGGGCGCGGCAGCTGCTCGGGCAGCCTCCCGGACTGAACGACGCGAGTCAACGCGCTTGTTCTTGCCTCTCATAACATGACTACGGATCACGGCGCGATGCGACTCCGAGGATTTGCCCTGGCCACTGACCGGAATGAAGGTGAGGTGGGGCGGCATCGTGCTCAGTAACGGAAGCAACGAAGTGCGTTGGACATGTGCGAGGTGCTGACCAGATTGCTTCCCCTTTCAAGCGGACATCGACCAGAAGATATGGCGATCCAACGATAGCCTGGCTGAAACGGGCTGAGGGCGGCCTTGACGCAAGCGCACGCCTCTAAGTCCGTCGATGAGGATCCGCGACCAGATTAATTTCCACTTCGGGCTAAGCGTGACTTGGCTCTTGTTAGTCAGCGCTCCGACCGGACCACATTGACGTCCAGTCTTGGTAAAGCGGCCGTGGCTCGAGTGCTCTACACGACATGTCGCACAGTGCAAAATGCCGTGCGCCGATGGCAAGGCAACAAGAATGGATAATCACGCATCTTCTTTTGGCCCACCACCGTCCGGGCAACGACATATAGCCAGCCGCGAGCGTCCACGCTCCGTCAGGCATCTCAAAGGACTCTCAGCACCGTTTCACCATGGGCTCCCTATCTCTCGCTCCCGATACGCGCGGCCAACTCGGTCACTTCGTGGAAACCCAATTCAAGACCAAAGGCCGACCACCGCCCTCATCCACTTCTTTTACTGGTCAGGTTGTAATGATCACGGGATCTAACACTGGCTTAGGTCTAGAATGCGCGAAGGAAATGCTGGGACTCCACCTCTCCCACTTGATCATGGCTGTCCGGACAGTCGCGAAGGGCGAGAAGGCGGCAGAGTCTCTACGTCGGCAATATCCTGGCGCGAAGATCGACGTCTGGGCACTTGACATGGGCAACTACGACTCCATTCGGAGTTTCGCTAGACGGTGCGAAGAGTCATCTCCGCGCCTAGACATCGCCATATTGAATGCAGGTGTATGGCCATTGGCGTGGACAGTCAACTCCAACACCGGCCACGAAGAGGCCGTCCAGATCAACTACCTCTCCACAGCTCTGCTCTCCATCCTGCTGCTCCCCGCATTGAAAAGATCAAGTCGACCAGGACACCCTGGCCGATTGACCGTCGTCTCGTCCGGGCTGGCGATGATGTCGCAGTGGCCTCAACATACCGCCATCCCGCTGCTGCCGGCGCTGGATAAACGGCCGGAAGGGAACTACGGCTTCGACGTCTCTACCGAGCGCTACTCGGTGACCAAGACCATGGAGCTCATGCTTGTGCTCAAACTCAGCCAGACCGTGTCCGCGGACGATGTCATCATCAACAGCGTGGGTCCGGGTCTGATCAGGGGCACGGAACTACACCGAGATCTTGGATTTCTTATGAAGGGTGCTCAGAAGATCTTCAACACGGCAGGTCGCTCGGTACAGGACGCGGCCTGGCTGTATATCGATGCGGTGACGTTGCAGGGGCGGGAGACTCATGGGAGCTACGTGAAGAACTACCGCTTGTACCCGTAAGTGCAACCCCAGCCTCGATGTTGGATGGCGGAAGAGTGCCTCACATGAGCGCTGACGATCTTCCACAGGTTTCACCAGATGATGTACACGGACAACGGCAAGAGGGCGACTGAGCGTCTTTGGGAGGAGACACTGGAGGAACTGAGCTTTGCCGGTGTACGTGAGATGACTCGGCCGCTAGGCCGGTGAGTCCTGAGGCATCATGACCCGTTCGCGTTTGAGAGGACGAGGGAGTCTGTAATCGGCAATGGCACGGTCTTGGCTTCTGGTGCTCATGCTATCTCAGCGACCTCTCAGACTGCGCAGTACCCGCCGTCGACCAAGAGATCCGTCCCCGTTGTATAGCTCGACGCATCCGAGGCGAGGTACAGATACGCGCCTTTGAGCTCGTGCGCCTCGCCCTCGCGGCCCATGGGGATCTTGCTTCGCCAGATCGCCTTGGTCTCGGGCGGGACAAAGTTGGAGATCTCCGTCGCCATGTAGCCCGGCGAGACGCTGTTGGCGCGCGCAAACTTCACCCACTCGACCGCCAAACTCTGGCAGAGGTGACGTACTCCGGCCTTGGCCGCGTTGTACGCGGACTGTAGTTGTGGGATATTGGCGATGTGGCCACTCATGGAGGCCGTTGCGATGAAGCTGCCATAGCTATAGTTCTGTAGCGCGTCACCGGTCATGCTGACGCCGGTCTCGTACTGGCGGCGCCAGATCTCGCCGGCGGCCTTTGCGGAGTAGAACGTGGAGTCGAGATCTGTCGCCACCACTTTGTGATAGTGCGACAGCTCGCCGTCGATCATGCCGCCTTGTGTCCAGGGAATCCCGGCATTCGCCACGAAGATGTCGAGCCGGCCATTGAAGTCTCTGGCGATCTCGTTGATTGTGTCCTTGACACTGGAAGCAGTGGGTATGAGAGTTAGCGGATGTCTCGGGCAGCTTCCGAGAGTCAAGCTGATCGGTAGGCTTACTTCTCGTAGTCGGTCACGTCGGTCTGGTATGCTTTGCCTGGGCCAATATCAGCAGTCATGCCACTTCCTCGTCGCCATCGTGAGAGTCGTACACTTCACGCCGTACTTCTTCTCGATCTCCGCGGCCCGATCCAAGGCCTGCTTGTTGCCGTGATACCATATGGCCACGTTCGCGCCAGCTTCGGCGAAGGCTTGTGCCACTTGCAGACCAATACCCGCTCCGGCACCTGATACAATCGCGGTCTTGTGCTTCAGACTAAACAGCTGAGTAATTGATGTCTCCTTGGGCGCCTCAGTGTTGTACTCTCGGAACCGACCATCTTTCATGGAACTGTCTTCGGGCGACTGCTTCTCTGCACGCTTGAGAACCATGATGGCGACAGACTTGAGTTGATGTTCGGGATGGATTACATGTACAGTACATAGTGACGGGGATCCATACATGTACATGTAGTACTAGCCACCCGCTTGTGCCGCCGCTAAGAACCACCTTGATTGCTCGAAGAGGATCGTTCCAATACAACTCTCCTTCCTCTTCCATCCAGGACCATCGATGTGACGATCAAAGTCCGCGGTAGGACGATGAGATGCCTTGCAACTCCAACGAGAGCCGCCGGGCGAGCTGAGGGCCAGCATTGGCGGTCACCAGCATATCATGGCCAGTCTCCCTTTCATGTTGTTCTTCTATTGATGTAGGTATAGCGCTACGACTGCTGCACCTCGAAAGAAGTCGAGCAGAGAGTCCACTTGGGCCGCCATCTTTCTACCTACATGTACTCTTGGGATCGGTGTGCTGGAGGTTTCCTTTCCGCGTTTCCCTCTCTTCTCGTTGCCAGCTACCGCATCGTCGCGATATATTCGAATAGCATATGTACGCAGTACGATTGACCTCTCGTGACTAACACATGCAAGATGGTGGATGTTGGCTGTATCACGATTTACCGCAAATTCCAGCAGAAGACTACATTCCAGTTGCTAGCTTGCATACCGCACCGCGCCATCACAACATGGCTGGAGGCTAGGTCAGTCTTGGTGCGAGGGCATCGAGAGGCCACACAGGAAAGGCCAGCGGAGCCGATTCATCAGTGATGGCGAGCAATGCGTCAAGCCATCTGGCCTTGCTCACTGAAGGCTTGGGCGAACGTTACCGCGACACGCCAGGAATGAGAGACTGAGCAACGGCCCGGATATTCGAAGATCACGCCGATGGCACCCTCAATGTACACCACAGCCTTGCTCCGCCTTGCCAGACCACGGCATGCTATTCCCCAACACAGAAGGTCGGCATCCGGCGCTGCTGGAGTCGATGGCGCATCAAGTATATCAGCTGGGAGCACGACGATGGATATAGGGATCGGAACTGGCGTCGGAGGCGTAATACTCGTAGCGATCGTGGTTCTTGTGACACTGATCTTGCGCAAAAGGACACAGCACAGACGCGCGGTCACAGAGCTGGAGCATCACCTCGAGGCGGTCACGGCAACGAGTATGCAAGAGATTGGAGAGGTCCCCCGACCGATCAGTATCGCGCGTTGTGGCGCGATCAACCCGCTTCATGCGAAAGGGGGATGGGGTGCACTTTACTCGGACGAGTCGGTGCACCAATCAGGTGCAACAGCTTGGAAAGGAGGGCGCATACGCAACTCGGTGTCTTTGCCGAAGCGGATCCGACAGCGAGCCTTACCATTGGAAATGCTGAAGCACCTGTCCGCGATCATCGAGAGCCCGCGCAGCAAGACCGCAAGGTCGCCCTCCCCGGCAGTCCACGATAGATCTACCGAACGAGCCGACAATGCAGCAGACCGTGCCGGCCGGAAGAAGACCGTTCATCTGGTCGCGCACCAGGAGGACGAGGAGGACGTCTTCGTAATGCCAGGCAGTCCAAAGCCGCACGTCCTGCCATCGTTCGCCATCCGCTCACCCGGCATGTATGGTGCAGCCATAGCCAACGATGATCGGCCTATGAAGGCCTCACGGTCAATCTCTGTCGGCGCGCTCCACGTCCCGGAAGGCGCAGTCTTTGGGCATCCCAGTGGACCATATGGCCGACCGCAGATGCACAGCCGATCCATCAGCCTGGGTGCACCTCAGAGCCGGCCACCGTCTGGACCAGTGCCACCAGTACCTCGGGTTGTGCTGCGCGAGAGGCAGAGCAGTGGCGACACCCAACATAGGGATGGGTTGTGCGTCTCTCGCATGTCAACTTCGAGCCGGGAGTCGGCTAGCAGCTCGGTCCTCGTTGCAAGCGTGATCAAGACGATGCATGCGGATAAGCCGTTGGTGGGATCACCTCGTGTAGAGGACGTCGTGGCAGATGACGAGAGCGCTCAGCTCAAGACCGTGTCCAATGGGCGGTGGCAAGATCCTCAAATGGCGGATCCACAGCGGCAGACCGAGAGTACAGCCCAAGAAAGGGCCGCGCACAATCATAGCACCGGACAAGTCCACCACCAACAGCACCCGTCGATCCGCAGCAACACAGCCCGATACAGCGCTTATTCGCAGCACCGCTTGTCTACAGCTAGCACAGTCTCTAGCATATCCGACACAACCCACACAAATCGCCTCTCCATTCCTCAGATAGGCACCGCAGATCGCGTTAGCATCTCTCGCGTGTCATCCTATAGCAGTCTTCACACAGCTGCAGGAGCTGGAGAAAGTCAGAATTCGCTGAACACAAGTGCCATGCACAAGATCGTCACCACACCACGGAGAACCAGCCGCGTCAGCATGACTGGATCGCCGGCCGAGCGCCGCAAGACCAGCGTTCTCCGCGAGATCAGCAGCAATGCCAATGCAAATCTACAGCTCACGCCCTCGCGGCAGACGAGTGATAGCACGGTACAGACGGATTGGTCGGCGCGGAGTAGCAACGGCAACCCTTTCCAGTGGGACTCGCAATCACTGCCTCTGCTGGTCACCAAGCCTTCGGCGCTCAAGGGCAGTCCGACCAGTAAGGGCAGCCGGAAAGGGCACAAAAGGCAGAATTGCGTGAGAATAAGTACGCTGCAGCCGCAAGTCCTTGGCCCGCCGCCGAGTCGACCGACGAGTCCGAGTTTGATGCATGGCATTGAGGAGGAGGATGGTGGCGAGCATGACGGCGATCTTGGCAAGAGGCATGGGGACGCGGGCATGACGTTCGTCAGACACGAGAAGCTACCGCGGCTGTCAAGCGCGAGCAGCCTGGCTGCTAACCTCAAGGTCAAGTCCGTACGCGTGAGCCTCACCCCTAGCTCGCCGACGCTCAGTACTTGGGCGGCGGAGCAGCAGCGCCATGAGCAGGGGGCGGCGATCGACATGGTGCGGCTACCGAGTCAGCCTTCCGACTCACAGCTATCCACTGTCTCGGTGTCGCCTGCCGGCACCGGAGTTGGAAGGTTGACAGCCGCAAGACAGTCTCCTGATCGTTCGTCGGGCGGCTTTAGCATTCCCGCCTTCCCTTCACCAAGCAAGGCGACGGTCGGCGCTGTGCAATGGCATCAGCAGACGATCCCGGAATTCAGCCTCTCGCGCCCATCGACCGATGGTCCAGAAGAGGTTGAGCCAGAAACCTGGTTTGCGCAGCAACGACCGCACACGGAGCCGAAGGCTACGTCTCCTGGGCTACCCTCAAGCCCACCTTTACCGGCCAGCAAGCAACACGCGTATGATCCCGCATGGGCTGTGCTTGCTATCGCTGCTCCCGCCGAAGGGATCGCCGAGTATGATCCTGCCAGCCCAGTGTGGCCTGCCGACACCGATGCCATACCTAGCAGCCCACCTAACGAGGACCTTAGCTCTCCATCTTTCTTCCCGTTCGCGCTGCACGATGACCATGGGCCGGCCCCCGAAGCATTGCACTTCCATGACGACGCCGAGCATGTCTCGCCGCGGACGAAGAGCGGCAGCCGGCCATCATCGCAGTACGGTGGCGACCTGCCGGACACGCCGCCATGCTC
>JAWDJV010009889.1:0-14694 GCA_033119285.1 Teratosphaeriaceae sp. CCFEE 6253
ATCGAGCAAATCTAGGTTAAATACTAGGACGATAAGATCCTAGAGTAAGAAATAAAACGGCAATGTACAAACTATATGTTATAGTAGTCGATACCTCTACTTATACTAAATAGAACGATACCTACGACCTATATAGGAAGGATCTTCTAACATTACCGAGCTACGTGTTGCGATCCGACAAAGTCGTCTCGACGTAGTAGAGCTCGGTAGGCTTAGTTAGTATCAAGACACGGGTGTAGGAATACTTCTCTCTATGTTAGTAGAACCTAATGAACCTCTCTAAGTGAATCACTAAGCGTTAGTATGCGAAGACCTTTCAGTTGGATTGAAATATAAGTTGAACACGAACTACCTATATAGAGATCTATCGCGATATATACAAAGGAGATTCGTGTCTCGTTGTCCTACTCTATGTGCTCTATGTGCTCCATGGACATAGAGCGGATAGAGCAATGGAGCAAACCTAGTTACGTAACTAGTTTTGCTCTATGCGCTAAGGCGGACGCCTAATGGAGCAAGTTGCTCGCGCGGAGTCTTCCGCGTCATGTGCTACGATGTTCGTAACACTACGCTTAAGGGACAAGTTACGATAATATAGTACGGAGGAAGGATTATATTTAGATCTAAGGGTAGACCCCTTAATTAGGAAATCTACCTCGACGACACTAGGACCTCCGCTACACAGTTAAAAAACTAATAAGACTCGTCGATAAGAGTAGATTACGGGAACTTAATAACATAAATGCTTAGACGACTTTAGTACTAGTCTTCCGTACTAAATACATTGTAAATGGACACGAAACCTACGCTATAATAGACTCCGGAGCTAGCGGAACATTTATCTTAGTATAGTTCGTTAAACATTACGGGATCGCGACCCGAAAGAAGAAAAACGGCGGATATAAGTTAACGGCCGTCGATAGCTCGTTACTACCCGACGTAGATAGTAAGACAATACTACTACAACTAATCTTCCAATAGTACTACGAGACGGTTGTCCTAGATATTGTACCTATAGCTAGGCATAATATCGTTCTAGGCACTCCTTAGTTAGAACGATACAACCCCTATATCGAATAGAGGAAACGAGTACTTACCTTTAAGAGATGTCTTTACGTTATCGACATTAACCCTTTATATTAGTAGAGTTCGGTAAAGGATAAGGAAAGGACGGACATATAACTCCGCTAACCGACAACGACGCTACAATATAGCTTAAGTTCGATAGATACTAGTAAGGTCCTATAAGGTTACAAGGTTAGAACTAATAGAGGATACGACGTACCTTCGGACATCCCTAAGGAGTTCTAGAAATAGAAGCGGCTCTTTTAGGAAGAGATAGGGCTCGACGCCTTACTTAAGTACTAACTATAGGATTACAAGATTAGACTCTAGCCTAATAAGGACCTACTATAGGGACTACTTTACGTACTATTATAACGAGAACTAGAAGAACAACGTAAGTAGATCGACAAGTACTTAGCTAAGGGCTAGATACGCAAATCCTAGTTACTTACGGCCTTACTAGCAATGTTCGTTCCGAAGAAACTAGACAAGCTACGGATAGTTATCGACTATAGACGACTTAACGCGATTACGATTAAGAATCGGTACCCGTTACCGAATATCGAAGAAATAAAGAATAGACTTACCGGAGTACAATAGTTTACTAAGATCGACCTACGCGATGCCTTCTATAGTATACGTATAGCCGAAGGCGAAGAATAGAAGACCGCTTTTAGAACACGCTTTAGACTCTACGAGTTCTTAGTAATGCTATTTAGTCTTACTAATGTACTAGCTACTTACTAGGAAATTATTAACGAAACGCTTCGATACATCCTCGACATTATCGTTATTGCCTATATAGACGACCTACTAGTATTTACAAAGGGTAGCCGAGAACAATACATTAAGGATGTCGACACCGTCTTCGAACGACTAAATAAGGTAGGATGCCGAACCGCGCTAGAGAAGTACAAGTTCTTTAGGATGGAAGTTAACTTCCTCGGATTTATCGTTAGCGTTAACGGAATACGTATAGACCCCGAGAAGATTACGTCCATTATAGAATAGCCGGCTCCTAAAATAGTTAAGGACGTCTAGGCATTCCTAGGACTTACTAACTATAACCGTAAGTTTATTTAGGACTACTCTAAGATCGCTACGCTACTTACGAACCTTATAAGGAAGGACATCGTATTTAATTAGAGAGTAGACTAGGAAAAGGCGTTCCGACGCCTTAAACAAGCAAGTACATCCGTACTAATACTAGCTATGTTCGACCTAAAGAAGAAAGTTATTATCGAAACCGACGCATCCGACTTTGCTATTAGGGCTTGCCTTACTTAAGAAGAGAACGGCAATAGACACCCTATTGTATACTTCTTAAGGAAGATGTTACTAACGGAATAGAACTACGAAATCTACGATAAGGAGCTACTAGCAATCGTCGTAGTATTGCGCTATTAGAGAATATACTATAAAGGAGCAACCGGACTAACTATCTACTCGGATTACAAGAACCTATAATACTTTATAACTACTAAGGATCTTTCGAGACGACAATGTCGATAGTTAGAGCTACTCGGACAATACTAGTTCGACATTATATACACTCTAGGCAAGGACAATAGGCGCGCCGACGCGCTAAGTAGACGAATAGACTACATAGAAGATACTTCGTTAAAACTACAACGAATCCTTAAGATTAACAAGGACGGTAGCTTAAGCGTAGATACTTAGGAGTTCAATGCTACCTTGCGAATACTCCGCGATAACTAAGAACAGTTCCTAGTTAAATATAGGAAGTTTAAGGTACTACCCGGGAAAGAGGACAACTACATTCGAGATTACTACGACGGACCGACACTCGGCTACCTTAGGATTACTCGAACTATAGAATATGTACGACGTAACTTCGTGTTCCCCGATATAAGACGAAAGGTCTCTAAGTACATTAAGCGATGCGACAGCTACAATAAGAACAAGGCCTCGCGACACGCTAAATACGGAAACTTAGAATTCCGCGAACTACCTTAGTAGCCTTAGGACGAAGTCACGATGGACTTTATCGTTAAGCTTCCTAAGTTAAAGGACCTAGTACTAGGAGTACTACACGACTCTATACTAGTTATAGTCGATCGACTTACGAAATACTTATACTTTATCCCTTATAGCGAGTCTATTAACGCGGAGTAGTTAGGCTACCTCGTACTCGACAGACTTGTACGCTACTACGGGATACTAATAGTCTTTATTATAGACCGAGACAAGCTCTTTACATCTAACTACTAAAAGACGCTCGTCGTAGCAATAGGAATTAAGTATAAGCTATCTATAGCTTTTTACTTATAAATAGATAGACAAATAGAGCGAAGTAACTAGTCGCTCGAAGTATACTTACGCTACTACGTTAATTATACGTAGGACAACTAGGTCTTACTATTGCCTATAGTATAGATTGCACTTAACAATAACGCTTCTAAGACAACTAGACAAACACTATTCTTCGCTAATTATAGCAAGAATCCGAATCTATTTATAGAACTACGACTTAGACTATAGACCGATAGGGCCTTAGCTAACTCTAGATTACTTAAAGACATCTATACTACGATATAACAAGCAATTACTAGATCCTAGAATGCCTTAATAAGTAGCCGACACAAAGACTTAAAAACGGCACCTCTACTTAAGAAGGGGGATAAGGTATACCTCCTTACGAAGAACCTTAAGACACGACGAGGTACAAAGAAACTAGATTATATAAAGGTCGGACTATTTTTAGTCGACGAACAAAGAGGTAAGGCTAACTATAAGCTTAGCCTACTTAAAGATACTAGGATATATCTAGTATTCTATATCTTACTCCTAGAACTAGTAGACCCGGACTCTACGCTATAAACGACGTTCTACTTTGAACTATAGGAAGACGTCGAGTACGAAGTCGAAGGAATCCTAGGGAAATAAGGTTAGTATTACCTCGTTAAGTAGAAGAACTATCCGAACTCGGACAACATATAGGAACCGGTAACCTACCTAAGGAACTCCTAACAACTCCTAAGTAAATACTACCGGACGCTTAACTAAAAGGCTCGGCTACTACGGACTTACTACCGAAATTAATAACGGTGTTAACGAAATTAAGGGACGACTAAAGCGTAAGAGAGAGGCCTACGGTCGCGTCTGTAGTAGGACAATCCTCCTCGACCTCTAGCTCGCTAGCAAGCTCTATTTCCGCCTCTAGATACAATGCCTTCTATTTCGTACGATCCTTCGCCTAGCGTAATACTTTCTTGTCGCGTATAAGACGCGCTAGGACCGCCGCTAGCTCCTCCTTATTAACCTTAACCTTCTTTTAGTACTCCTCTCGAGTACGATCTAAGGAAGCCTAAGACATGTTTACGTACTTACGACTAAGGCGAACGTACTCTAAGTAGCAAAGATTAGATCCTAAACCTATAATAATGCAATTGTAGTTGTTTAAGAAACAACGCTTATAGGCAAATGTCGAAGGATAACCGTTCCTTTAGATCTCGGAAGTAAGACGAAGACGATTACGAGTAGCCGAAGAACTTATTATCGGATAACGAACTTAAATACGCGGAACCTACGGGAACTTATACTTAAAGCTCTACTTACCCCGCGGTACTAAGTACCGCGTAGGAACGACAAACACCGACGCGCCCGACCCTAGGATATAAGCTACCTAGGCGAGAGTATATAATATTAACAAGACAAAACTATAAGGACATAGTAACTCGAGAGAGGGAATAATGTTACGGACACTTAAGAAGCGACTATAATAAACACAACCCGAGACTAATATAGCGTTATACTAAGGCTAAGGACGGCTTAGCTACGTAATACGATAGGTGTAGGAGATTACTCGATTACGACATAATCTAGCGACTCGACTCGTACTTACGACTAGTAACTACGATCTATATTACAATTACTAGTAGTAACTACGATTACTACGGAATATAAATCTCCTTTGTATATATCGCGATAGATCTCTATATAGGTAGTTCGTATTTAACTTATGTTTTAATCTAACTAAAAGGTCTTCGTATACTAACGCTTAGTAATTTACTTAGAGAGGTTTATTAGGTTCTACTAACATAGAGAGAAGTATTCCTATACCCGTGTCTTAATACTAACTAAGCCTACCGAGCTCTACTACGTCGAGACGACTTTGTCGGATCGTAATATATAAGTCTACCTTTAGGTTTATAAAGTTAAGAACTCGTTACTTTTTTACTAGGGTTACTAGTTTACTAGCTATAAAGAGTAATACTTTCGTAGTAACGTACTATCTTTATAATAGGATATTCTAAGAAACTATAAGGGTTACGCGGGTAACGGCTAAATATACTATCGAGAAAGATTTAAGTACGCTAAGATAGAAGCTAAAGCTATAAATTACTTCTATTAGCGTACCTTTAGAAGTTCTTTACTAGGTTTATAGATAGGGTTACCGGCCTATAATATACTAAAGAGTCTATAGGCTATTATTACGGCTTATTACTAGAAACGCCTATAGTTACGTATACTTAGGGTTAGGGGTTCTATAATATATAATCTAGGGATCTAACTCTAAGTATAGTAGAGGTTACGAGTTCGGCCGGCCCTCTTAACTATCTTAGTACCTAAGGACTATACCTTAGTATACTAAGAGTTTACTTAGGGTTAGGGGTTCAAATAGCTCGCTATTTAACGCCTAGCTACATAGTATATACTTAAAGACAAACCTCGGAACTACTATATCGTCCATCGGATCGAACATCTAGTAACCCCTAACGTAGCGCTCCGTCCTAGCTAATTCGTATCTATCTACGTAGTCGTTATCGTAGCTTCCTTAATTACTAATAGATAGTCGACACTTAATGCTTGTTACCGAGTCCTAAGCTCTATCTACTTACGAGAGGGCGAGCCGTCTAGCTCTAATCCCCGCGGCGCCGAGAGTCGTATAGTACTCCCTATCGCGCTAGACGTTGCCGCGTCGTCGTCTAAACGTCCGTAGCCTAACCCGCCGTTATTGTCGCGGGATCTATGTAGTTTGCCGTCGAGAAGGTAAGGCGATGCCCGTAGTCGCGCAACCTTAGAACTCCCCGGGTCGTAGATAACCCTTTGCCCTCCCTTCGATAGCGGAGTAGCGTTCTCTATGTACCTAAAGGAGTGTACCCCTATCGCCGTCTTCTAACCGCTTTCCCCCGTCCTCGACTAGCCTAGCTAGCCGAGCCTAAGGTACCCCTTCCGTTCTCTCTACCGTAGTCCCTTCTAAGGTAGGCTTCCTCTAGTTGTTAAATCTCTAGAGTCTAGGTCGCTACCCTACGTCGCGATATCGATACGACCGTCCCTCCTCTCGTAGACTCCCCGTGTCTACCCTCGTGAGACCGCCCCCTCTCTTAGTCCTTACCCTAACCCGGCTACTTTTCGCGTCCTCTTAAGACCCCTCCCGCCCCCCGCCTCTCCCTCCCTCTCTCTCCTCCTTCTCTCCCTTCCTCCTCTCCTCCCGCGCCCTCTCTCCCTCTTCCCCCCCTCTTCTTCCCCCCTTCTCCTCGACCCCTCCTTTCCCCCCCTTCTCTCTCCGCCTCTAGTACTTTTTACGTCCTCCTAAGACTATAGTACTTTTTACGTCCTCCTAAGACCGCGGTACTTTTTACGTAACCCTAAGACTACTAGTCGTATTTTACGTCTACTTAAGACTTACGGTCGCATTTTACGTCTACTTAAGACCCGGTCGCATTTTACGTCTATCTAAGACCCGGTTATATTTTACGTCTACCTAAGATAGGCGGTCGCATTTTACGTCTACCTAAGACCCGGTCGCATTTTACGTCTACCTAAGACACGGTCGTATTTTACGTCTACCTAAGACACGGTCGTATTTTACGTCTACCTAAGATAGGCGGTCGTATTTTACGTCTGCCTAAGACACGGTCGCATTTTACGTCTGCCTAAGATAGGCGGTCGCATTTTACGTTTACTTAAGACGGTCTACTTTTTACGTCCTCCTAAGACACGGTCGCATTTTACGTCTACCTAAGACAAGCGGTCGTATTTTACGTCTGCCTAAGACGGTCTACTTTTTACGTCCTCCTAAGACACGGTCGTATTTTACGTCTACCTAAGACAAGCGGTCGTATTTTACGTCTACCCGAGACGGTCTACTTTTTACGTCCTCCTAAGACTAAGGTTCAAAGTAAGTACGCTTAGTTTCGTCTATTCCGACTCCAATAGCTCTATAGCCGTTAGCTCTACCCTCTATGTGTCTCCTAGCACCCGACTAATCTCGCGAAGGAACTCCCTAGCCCTTGTAATATAGCCGCGCTCGAGGAGCTAGTCGATCCTCGTATATAGAATGCCCCGGCTCTTAAAATCCCCCTCTCTATTCCGAAATTCCGTCCTTTCCCCCCTTAAGAGAATTATAGGAACACTTAGCCGTTAACACGTCTTATAGCCTCGTACAAAGAACTTCCCGTACCTATAGATGTGTCCGTATCGAAACACCCCTAACCGATACTAAACTAGGTCGCTCTATATCGTGCGGTCGGCTAAGAGGGTAATATCCGCTAAAAACAACCCTCGATCTATCCGCGTCGCTATCCCGATTACCTTCGTTAGTCTCTATCGATCTCCTTTCGCTACTACTACCGTCCTCCGGTCTACCCTTAGCTAGCTCCGGAGTATCTCCTTCGTCGGAATAAGGCTAGTATTGTGTTCGTAGAAGCCCCGCTATATCGCTCTACTCTTAAGGCTCGAGGTAAAGCTACATAGCCGGGGAGCGATCGTATCCTCTACTAGTAGCCGCACTAGAGGGTTTGTCGGAGGGCTTAGTACGACCCGTAGGCGAAACGTCGCTTAGAGGTATACGAAACGGTCTCTTATTAGCATTAGGCCTAGGATGTTCTCCGCTATATTCGCCTTTCTTAGGTCGGCCCGTACTACCTACGCTATTATGTCTTTATAATCCGCCGCTACGTCGTTAAACTCCCTTTTATGCAATCTAGCTTTCCCGTTCGGTCGTATCTCGTTCGCCTACGCCGACATTAGCGGTGCTCCGTATTCCTATATTGGCGCTAGGAATTGTCCGTATACCCGAAGGCGGTACGTAACGCCCTAGTCGTCTGCCCCGATACTTAGCTAGTTCGCAATCGCCTTCGCTTTACGAAGTCGATCCCTTAGTAACTCTCCGAACGCAATGCCGTCTACCGTTACCGGAAACCTAAGATATATATATCGGTCTACTACGGGTATTACCTCGTCCCCGGCCTATATCGCCTCCTTATCCGACCTACGTATTAAAAGACTACACTTCGGACTATTTAGCTATAGACTATTCCGTAAAGCCTATAGGACGATCTAATCGATAAGTTTCTATATCTCTATCCTGTTTTTCGCTATGGCTATGCCGTCGTCTACGTAGAATAGCGATTTAGGGATCCTACTAGCGTCCTCGTTTAGTTCGGCTAGCAATAGGTCTACAAACATACTAAATAGGTAAGGCGATATCGGGGAGCCTTAGAGTACCCCTTGGGTCCTTAGGAACTATAGTAACAATTCCCCGTGAACTACTACCCTCGACCGTATCGATCGGAAGGTTAGTAATGCGATTAGGCTTAGGATCCCCGGTAGACATCCTCTTCCCCGTAAGCATTCCCGGAGCTTCGAGTAATCTACTATATTAAATACGAGTCTAAAGTCTAGGAACGCTACGTAGCCTACTAAACTAGTCGCTAGTACGTAGTGTACTACCGCTACGTTCGTGTAGGTCGAGTAGTAGCTCCGAAATCCCGCCTACATCGGGTGTAGCGATGCCTAACCCGTCCCGTCGAATTGCTTTAGTAGTAGCTTCTCGAACACCTTACGGAACATATAGATTAGTATAATCGGTCGTAGGTTGTTCTTGTCCCTAGGTCGCTTCTCGTCCTTAGTAATTAGATGAATCTCCGTGTCGTTCTATCTCTTCGGTGTCCTTCCGGTCTCCGTACATAGCGAGAACAAGATACATAGCTACCCCGTAAAGTAGCTTCCGAGTAGGGTCTACATTAGTCGCATATAGATGCCGTCGGCCCCTATAGCCCTATCCTTACTCGAGTCCCTAATTATCGCGGACACCTTATCGACCGTCTACCGTACTACCCCGCCTAGTTCCGGACGCCCGTCGAGCCCCGGCCGCTCGTCTTGTAAGTGCCGCGCCGTACCCCTATATCGCGCGGCAAAGGTCGCTACTAATTCTTCGGTCGCGGTAATGCCCCGCTATGCCGCCGCCGCCGTCGGTAAGATCATCCCGTTTTCCTTCGATGCCGCCTTACTTAGTTTAAATAGTCGAACCGTCGCGTCTATCCGCGGGATGTCTTATAGCCGATCGAATTAGCCCCTACGCCGCCGCGTTCGTCCGCCGGTCCCGAAGCCTTGTTGCTTACCGATCGTGTCCGCGGCTACCTATTAACATAGGTCGCGTAGCGCCGCATCTAGTTCGTCTAGATCGCTTATCCCTCGCTATCGCTCCGTTATCCGCCCCGCCCTCGTGTCGAGTAGTTCCCGAACGGTGTTTCCTATCCCCGGCTACCGTAAGCGGCCAATGCGGTACCGGGGTAGTCTCGTACCCGATGCGTCGCGGTCGGACGTTATATTACCTATATGTAGGCACAAGGTATAGTCGTAATCGGTTTTCTAGCCGACGCTCCGGTTGTCTAGTAGGAATAGCGTACGATCCCGGATCCCGTTAAACACGAAGTAATAGTCTACCGTTAGGTAATCTACCCCTCGTACCCGCCGTAGGTAGCGCGGCGGTGTCCCCGTCGTCGGTTCGAGTAGGTCGTAGCCCGATGCTCGTTGCTAGGCCGCCAATGCCGCTACCCTTTCCGGCGGCCCCGTAGCCTATTTAGCCTTCCGTTGCACGCTCGGAAATCTCGTGTTTACGTCGCCTAAGACTACCGTCGATCCCTTTAACGCCTCTAGTGTCGCGTCGAGCTCGACGGGACCTATCGATAGAGGTAAGTATACTCCGGATATCTTCCGTCCGCTAGCGTAGAACGTAATGTAATGTTTACTAGCCTCTACCTTCGGGCCGCCCTATAGTAATCCTTTGGCCCGCGCCGTCCCTAGTAAGTATATTCCCGCCTTTTGTCGTGTACTAGTCTAGACGGGCATAATCGAGGTACATATTAGCCGATCGTCGACCCGATAGCGTTTCGTAAACTACGTCTCGGCTAGGAAGAGGAAGTCAAAGTAGGTGTCTAGTAGCCCGTACGTACATTGTAACTTCGCGGCGTCGAGGCCGTGTACGTTAACGTAGCCTACCCGTATGCCCTTAATGCTCTTCGCTATCGCCTGTCCCCTACCCCCGTTACCCGACCTCCTCCGCCGATCCTCCCCGGGGATCTTCTACCCCCGATACCGCCGTCTACTCTCGTCCTTCCGACCCCCCCCCTAATGGCCGGATAATCTACGGACTCGACTCTACCGCCCCGGGCGCCCGGTCTCGACGAGTACTACTCCCCCGTCGGTAGGCCGACCGAGCGCGAGGCGGTTAGGCCGCGTACCGCTCGCTAGGTATTAACTTCCTTGTTCTACGCGTTTAGGTAATCTTTCCCCTTGCCCTAAACGTCGACTCGGATCGCCCTCCGTTCCGCCGAGGTCGCCGCGGCTAGGAACTACCGGCCCTACTAACTAACTTCCGCGGGATCGATTCCGGCCGAGGCGGTCTCGGCCTCCCTAACTTAGTACCTAGTGTCTCTACGCTCCGCGCCCTCGACCCGGTCCGCCTCGCTCGAAGGGGCTCGTCGTTACGTCGTCCCCTCTACGGCCCCTATCCCGGGTAAATCGCCCGTGTTGTCCCGGGGCCTCTATTGCGACTCTCGCGGGCCGGTCGTACCGTCTTCCGCGATGCCTCCGTTCTCGACCGCGAGTTCCGGTAGAGCTATCGCCGTCGTTTCGGCCTCCGCCCGGGACGACACCGATCGCTCCTCGCCGTCCTAGCTGTTCGGAAGCTCTTCCGTCTCCTACGTCGACGATAGCGAATCCCCGCCGTCCTTACCGCCGGCTAAACTCCGACGTAGGGTCGGGACCCGTAGTACCGTCGCCTCTCTCGGTACGAGTCGTCCTTTCGCCGCGCCCGCCGCGCTTAGGCGTTTTGCCGCGGCTAGCCCGTCTACGATCGATCCCGCCCTCCCCTCTACCGTCCGACGGGCCGTCGTACCCGGCCGGGTTACGTCTAGTCTAGTTAGTAGTGCCGATAGATGCTCCTCGGCTACCGCTACGTACTCTAGTCTCCTCTCTAGTTAGGGGGGGGTCGGCTCCGGAGCCCGCTACAATTCCTCCTTCTACTATAGAAGTAGGACTAAGTCGTCGTAGACGTCGGCGAGCGTAGTATATAGCTCGGCTCTAGATAGCCCGTAGTAGGTACGGATCGTAGCGCTCGCGGTCGGGCTGTTCGGTTAAACCTTTCGGAGCTCCCTATTATACCGCCGTGTCGCCGTACCGTCGATAGCGTCCCGGGTGTCGGGGAGGAGTCGCCCGAACCGTAGGCGCTAGGGTACGTCTACTCCCTTCCCGCCCCGGCGCGCTTACGTTGCCCCGCCTACGACCCCCGCGTCCGGCGACACCCCCGTCCCCCCCTCCTCTTCCCGGTAGGACTCGATCCCGTCGTCGAGCTTGCGTTTCTTTAGCGGTAGTAGCCGTCGTTTACCGGAACCGGAACTATCGCTAGTAGGGTCGGTCCGTTCGCGGTCCGGGTTACGCTCTTCCCCCGACGAAGCCGGTGTTACCGACGGCCCCTCTAAATAACCCTCGATTGTCTATCTCTCGACCGAGTCGGGATCGAACTCCGCGGCTACCCGGGTAACGACCGCCTAGAAGCCCTTCGTCTCTAACGTCGATTGTACTAGTAAGATAAACGCCGAACACGGGATCTTCCTCCTATAGACGGCCGGTGTCCTCGCGAATCGGGGCTAGTACCTCTATAGCCGATGACGCCGTTATAGGGAGTTATAAGACCCGCCGTAGTCCCGGATAAACCGTCCCGCTCCGCCGGGCGTACTATACTCGGCGCTCGGACACCTTAGGACACCGTTATACCGTGTCGATAGCGCCTCCGCTAGCCGTAGTCTACCCGACTCCGGCGTATATTGTCCCCCCGACCGCATCCGGTCTACGCCTGTCGGCCTCGTTAACGATGTTATCCGGTCCGTTTACGAGACCGGACTTACCGTACGAAGGGTCCGTCGATCGTCCTACTCGGCCCGGTGTCGTACTATTCGTTCCGCTACCTCGGACGGTCCGTCGCGCTACCTTAGACGATCGTATGTCCGGACGAAGACGGTATGTAGGTCGCCGAGCCGCCGTATACGCCGGTCCTACGTTAATTACGGAGCCGTCGATATAGAGGAGGATAACCTCTATAAGGAAGGCCGAGTACCTAAGTAGTCGTCGAGGACGAAGAGTAGAGTAGGAAGTCGGACTAGAGAGGATAGTAGGTAGCCGAACTAGAGGGGACAGTAGGAGGGTGTCATCCCTATATACTATCCTTAGCGCCCTCGCCGTAGCCCTTCCGGAGGATACTCGTAGCCCCGGTCGTCTCTATCCGCGTACTACCGCGCCTAGATCTAGGCTAGCTCGATCTAGACGCGGTTTCTACCGCGCGTATCGCTACTATATCCTCGTCCCTTCCTCTATCCTAGCGTAGGTTAATCGAGCCCTATCCGTTCGAGCATCCTCGCCGTCCTCGGTTACACGAGAAGAAGGAGGTCCGTCCGCGGTCGAGCGTAATCCGCCGAGGGCCCGTCCCGTCGATCGCCGTTCGCCCGTTCGCGCTACTATGTTACGCGTATATTATTAACCGAGCCTAGTATTATCCGGGCGGGTACTCTCCGCTATAATTACCGTCGTTCCGACTCCCTTTACCCTTTACGATCTCCCTTTACCCTCTACTATCTCCGTTACGTCGCGTAGAACGGGAAGGGCTAGTAAGCTATATCGGCTATCCGGACCGTAGACTAGGCTCGCTACATTACCCGCCTGCGATCGAAGACATCCGAACCCGCATATCGATCCTAGATAGCCTATAGGCTAGCGGCCCGCCGACTCGCGTTGTCCTATCCCCGAACCTTCTTATCTATCCTCGTAAAACCCTCGAGTCTCGATCGGCCCGACGGTACGCCCGTATCGACGTCTAATCTCCTCCCTAGGTCTTCCCCCTCTCCGACCCTTCGTCGCCGCCCGCCGCCCGTCTTCTCCCTCGTCCCTTCCCTCCTCCGTAAACTCCGCCTTTAACGGCTACCGCCGTCCGCCGGCTACGACCTTCCGAGTTATCTCCGGTCCGGCCCTCTTACGTATCTAACCCGTCTCCGTGTCGTCTTCTCGACATCCTCCTCGCGTAGTCCGCGCGCGGAAAGCGCGACTAGGCCTAGCGCGGCCGAGTTCCGCGGACCGTCGTCCTAAAAGCGGACTACCTTTAGAACGCTAAAGGGGGGATGTCGTACTACCCCGGACCCGCCTCTCGAGGGCGTGTCCGGCCCCCGACGCCGGTTATCCTTCCGCTCTCGATGCCGCCCGACTTTATATCGCCCGGGGGTCGTCCGCGTCGGGTCTATTGTTCCGCCGCGCCGGCCGTTATATATGCCGGCGGCACGTACATCCTAGACGTGTCCGACGGCAAGGGCCCGACGATCGACGCCCCCCGGGTACGCGGCCTCTCCTATCCGGACGACGATCGGTTAGCTTAGCCCGTCGAGTGTCTCTCGGCTCGGGTAGTTCCGTCGTCGCTCCCGACGGTCGTCCCTTCCCTTTACCTAAGTTATCGCCTACGCGAACTAATCCCTCCGGATATCCTCTTCGTCCCCCCGACCGGCCGCGCGGAATAGTATCCGTTCCTAGCCCGTCCGAAGATCTAGCGCCGGGCGACTCCCCGTCGGTACGCCCCGTATATCTTCGGCATTTGCCGGGAGCTATACTATCGCGCGGCGAAACTATCCTAGGGTCGACTCTCTCGCTCGCGCCGCGTCGGCCTCGACCCGCCGTAGTTGCCTCCCTAGCCGATCTACTTCGAGGTCTTAGGATTGCGCGCGGTAGAACGCCTTATATAATAAGGTTTCCTAGGACGGCGGTGCCTATCGTTCGTCGCCTACCGTAGGTACCGAGTATACGGGGCCGCGCCCTCCCGGAGACCCCCTTAGGGCCTACTCGTCGTCGGCATTACTATCGGCTATGTCGTCGTCGGCATTACTATTGGCTATGTCGTCGTCGGGATTACCGTCGCCCGTGTCGTCGTAGGCTTCCGCCGTACCGTCCTACCCTCTCGTCGTTACGGTCGAATAGGCGAGGTCGCATCGTCTCGTTTACGCGTTCGGGCTATACTCGTCGCCGGGAGTATCGTAGTCGGTACCGTCCTCGGTACGAGGCGTGTCGTGCCGCTCCGTCGTGCGATCCTCGTCTCCGTCCTCCTAGTCCGGGTCCTAATCTATCCCCTCTGTCGCTTCCTCGTCGACCTCGACCGTCTCTTAACTAACCGGACCGGTTACTCCTTCTTCCGTCTCCCGGACTACGGTCGTATCCCGGAGCGTGTCTATGTTCGGATGTCGCGCGCGTGTCGCCCGCGATACTAACTCGTCCGTTCGCGAGGGATAGGCGGTAGTTCCGAGCGCGACACGCCCGCCCGCGGGACGACGTCTTTATACCGGCGTC
>JAWDJV010009890.1:0-14672 GCA_033119285.1 Teratosphaeriaceae sp. CCFEE 6253
CCCAAAATCCATCCCGCGAGCGCGCTGTTCGCCGAGAGGCCGCCACCAGACATTCCTGCGTTTCCGAGCGAGAAGACGATGAACGCCATGCTGAGCAACGAGCCTTTGCACGAGGCGTTCGGCAGTCGCGAGGCAGTGACTTACCACCCGCTTCTCACCGACGCCCTCCACAGTCTTCTCCTCGCCCACTCACTGCTCCAGACTTCACCTACGGAGCTTTTGCGACATGCTCACAACGCTGCACGTTTGGCTAGGATAGCTGACGGCTATCCAATCTTCCAAGCTGCCCGCTCCCCGGCCCGCGCAGACTGGATCGAGGTCCTGCGCCGCGCAAACAATTGGCTCGGTCTCTCCGTCCCATGGCAGAAGCTCTGCGCGCCGGCGCCATTACCCGAAGCTGCAGGTGGTTGGGCCAAGGACAGCAGCGCTTCCTCCAGCCCCGCCGGCGCACAACTCGCGAAGCAGCAGCGCAGACAGCGGAAGCCGGGGCAAGAGGAGGCGGCGGAGCAGAAGCGCGAGCGCATCAAGCAGGAGAGCATCATCGACGCACTCTCCGACGACCGCGTGGTGGACGAGGACAGTTTCCAGCGAGCCGTCCGAGCGCGGGAGCGGAGGGCACTGGAGGACGAGCAAGGCATCTCAGGCCCGCTGAAGGACAAGGGGAGCGAATCTTCTGCGTCGTCGCCTAGTCCGAGCGGGCCGGAGAGTGCGAGTGCGACGGCGCCGAGCACGCCGTCGCTACAGCCGAAGCGCTGGGCGCAGGACGAGGGCGGGAGGGAGTACCCGATCTCCACTGAGCGGGCGGAGGCCATTGCCCGGTGGATTCGGGAGGCGCCGTTGAGTATGGGTGGGGGGAAGAAGAAGAGGCCCACGCGGAAGAAGAAGGCGAATGGGGTGCATGATGTCGCTAACGGCGTTGCCGAGATGGATGTTGGGGTGGAGGAGGAGGGGCCGGACTAAGTCCGCGTCCACATTCTTGTTCGGTCGTTGAATGCTGCTTGGCCGACTCGTGAAGGCAGTGTAGTGTACGCCGTCACAATCAACGCAATTGCTAGGTAGCTGAAGGCGAGGTTTGTTGGCCGACGCCGATAACGAGCGAGGCCGTCAAGGTCATTGCGCCATGTCGTCTGTCCATCCGGTCCCGATGCAAGATGCAAAGTGATCACGATGCAGCCGCTCGCTCAGAGTCGTGCCGCGCATTCTGGACGCGCAGCTCCTTGATCACGTTCTGCTGGGCCGTCAGCTTCTCACTCTCCATGGGCAGGGTGCGTGTTGAGCTCACGGCAAGCGCCTCGGGGTTCACCCCGTTCTCGATCAGGGAGACGCAGTAGGAGAGTGATTGGCGATCGAGGTTCGTGTTCTGGCAAGAGGTCAGATTGATCGGACGGCTACCGGTACGAGATGTAGGTCCTCCTCGGGATCCGGGTGGTGTTTGGATGCGTACCAGTAATGTTGAGATCTCGTGGAGGATGGCCTGGCCCGTGCCGTCAATGTTGTGGTCTGGGTCATTGGTGTGCGAGACGAACTCACAATGGTATCGCGCGCTGCCTTGCGTTTGGAATCGTCTGCCGCGGGCATCTTGGTGGTCTGCTGTCTCGCATCAGGCTTTTTCGTTTATGATGTGATCTGTTGAACCTTTGATACCTTGAAGTCGCGTTCCAATCCAATGGATGCGTCCACCTGCGGTCGCGTGAGAGCGCACGGGCCCCGAGTGGCTTTTGCCGTTCAGCCACACCTCGACTTGTGCACGGCGGGACCAGATGACCTGGAAGAAACATGAACGACGCCCTATTATCAACGGAACGGCCATTGTACGAGAGATGATCGTGAGCGTATGAGACGTGCTCGCCCTGAGCAGAGCTGCATGCAATGCAGGCCTACCCGAGAGCTTACGTCGAGCACAATCTGCCCCTGGTGCTCCTCTCGGGTCTCGGAGATCGAAGCATCTCAGATCAGAATGCTGCAGGACTCTCGCAACGGGAGAGCGGCACTCGAGTCTCGACAACGTCGAGCGAGTGCAGTGGAGATGGAGCGGACCAGCTGCTAGACCAGCTGCTGAAGCAGGATGGCAGCGAGCAGCCATGGAACTCCCAGGCTCTACCTGGATCGTCGAGCACGTTGAAGTGGCGCATGAGGCCAATAGGGAGGGTAGGTACGCGGTCCGATGGTCTGAGTCGAGACCAGATCATTGCTGACGGCCGTAGACGTTCACTCTTCCTCACAGAAAAGCCGCCCCATTGCCCCAGTCGCCTCACGACGGAGGCCTGTCCACCAGTCCGCACCGTAGCTCTGAGCTGCACTCGCCTTTGTCCCCGCTGTCACCTGGCTCCCCAATCTACCCGGACGGGGTGTTCACTCCACTATGGCTCGCTAAGCACGGGCAGCATGTACCGGCTCTGCTCGTAGCATTCTTCGACATCTCTGCGGATGAGGACAGCGCCCAGAATGAGCAGATTCAGATCGACATCAATGCCATCCGGACGGCACTGGGCCGCTCGGGCTTCAAGACGCGTTTCGCAGCTGTGCTTATGAGCGATGTAGGCATCTTGCGTGCGCCGCAGCTCGAAGATCGTTTGATTGCAATTCGCAGGGCGACGACGCTCGACACGAAGACCGGACTGTTCTTTATGCCTCCGATGTCTTCTCAAGCAGAGATCGCCACCTTTGTTCAGAGCATGCTTGCCGCCCTTCAACCTTCAGTCGTCGAGTACTATCGTGACCTCACCAAGCACTCTCGACGGAAGAAGATCCGTAGTGGTGCTGCGGGCTCCATCACATCTCCTGTTGACGGTGGTGCACATGCGCTCTCGACACCTGGCTGGAACACACGGTATGAGGTCAAGCAGGGCGTCTTTGCCGAGTTCAGACAGGAGATGGACGTCGCTGAGCGGCACTATTCGGCTGCTATCGAGGAGCTCTTCAGCTCTGAAGGCATGCTAGAGGTCATTCCGTCGTGGTCTCCGAGATGGGACGAAGCGAGATTGCTATGCGATGTCGTAGCTTTTCGCGTCCTCCGCTGCGAACTCTGGTCGGGTCTGACGACCAGTGCTGCTGTCTCGTGGACCAATTACAAAGCTCGCATGAGAGATCTAGTCGACCGTCGCGGGAAAGGTTCGCAGACTTATAGCTGGGATGCGTGGGAGACGCGATGGGCTGAGACCATGGCTCAGCTGATGCTGCGAGCTGCGGTGCCTAGTCTCCAGCCTTCGATCAGACAAGCCACGGACGAGTCCATGGAACTTGCCATGGCCGCGCCATACGCTGCATCGGAGAAGTCTTCGATAGCAAGCGACCGCTTGCCACCGTTCCAATTGCTGCACCATCCAGGATACTGGCTGAGGTTGGCGGCCCACTCTGCAAGAGCACGGCGTCTGAAAGCCTTGGCCATACCTGAAGAGGCCCGCATTGCTCCTGCGCAGCTACCGGCTTCGGCGGTGGCCCAGCGAGCCAAAAGCTACGACACATTCCTTGTTCCTGACCCGCATGAAGAGTGTCCTCTTGCTGATGGCAAGCCCTTCGATCACATCGCCGAGATTACCAGGCTCACAGATGAAGCGATACGACAATTCGCGGTACGGAGTCAGGGCCGCGCCACTGATCGCTTGAACCTTGAGCTGGCGCAACAGCTCGCGGCGGCTGGACGCTACGAGCTGGCACTTGAGCGTCTTCAACCCATATGGGATGATTGCACCTGGCGCGACGACGATTGGGACGATCTCCTGGCCCCGATTCTCACGCTGCTGCATGAGTGTGCTGGCCGCTGTGGCAAGACCGAGATCCACATCGCCACCGCTTGGGAGCTGTTGAGCCTGGGTCCCATACCATCGATACACAACTCGCTAAGCTTCCCGGACTATATCAAGCGCTCCTGGCCGCGCTTGCAGAGCACAGCCGTGCGATTCAAGAACCGAGAGCGACTCAGTCCGCTCTCCGCACGCTTCGTGTTCGCCACTGCCGAAAGCTACGTCGGCGAGCGTGTTATCTGTCAGCTCGCATTGATTTCGCACGCGGCACAGCACGACGTGCCTTTGAATCTTACGAACGCCTTGATCGTGCTTAGTAACACCAAGATGGTCACCTTGAGACACCGCTCAGCAGCAGATCCTCCTTCGGGCATTGACGTGCTCTTCGACTTGTCGGAGACGCTGGAGGAGAGCGATGGGAACCTAATGCTAGAGACAGATCTGACCCTTCCGCGTGGACTGAAGCGGTTGTTCACGTTCTCCCTAGGCCTTCGCGAGGCTGGTGCCATACGCCTCCAGCAGCTTAGCCTACAGCTAGGCGATGACCATTTCTCTGTCGAGCATACTTACACGGACACCTCTCTCGTATGCGGCTCTGCTATGTACCTTCAAAACGGCGACATGCTTGTGGAAGAGTGCCTGCCTTATCCGGAGACCACAATACTGACGATCCATCCGAAGCCCCCGAAGCTGCAGATTGACCTTCGCGGGCTGCGTCAGCAATACTACGTTGGCGAAATCATCACGCTACAAATCGAGCTTCTCAATGACGAAATTGAGGCGGTCGAGGCCTTCGCGGAAATTTCGGCTACACATGCTGCAGAGGAGCTGATTGAAGTGCACTGGGATGGCAGGGACACGAACAGTCGTGATCTGAACGTCGGCCGGCTGGAAACATCAGCCACCCGCACTCTCACCTTCCACATGGCCGCCTTGCTGGCACCAACTGCATGCACTCTCACCATCAAGATCAGCTACACTCTCTTGTCCGACTCGCATACGCCGCTGTCCAAGACAATGGACGTAGAGGCCGTCATCGTTGCGCCTTTCGAGGCGAAGCACAACTTCGAACCGATCTATTCTCCTGAGCCTTGGCCAAGCTATTTCGCAACGTACGCCGAGGTGGGCGAAGAGCATCCCGAGGGCATCCCACAGCAATGGCAGGTGGGCAGTACCCTCCGATCAACCGCTCCCGATGCTCTCCAGATCCATGGCTTCAGACTTACGCAACGGAGCGACAATGCCGACACCGTCTGCTCGGTACAAGCGTCGCCTGTATTCGATCAGAGCGCACTTGAGTTGGAACAGACCCTACGGATCGAGTCCGAGTTCGTAACAACCAAGCGATCCTTTGACGATCGAAGACCGACGGAGGTAGCACTCACGCTGGAGGTGGACTGGTCCCGCGTTTCGGACTCGGACATCGTCACTGCAAGGCTGGATATTCCGCCGGCGACGCTGCCCTCATCCGAGCCCCGGGTTCTCTGTACGGTCCCCGAACCCCGTCTCGATGAGCATGAGCTCAACCTGCAGTACCACATTGAGAACAGCTCCGGACACTTCCTGACTTTCGCGGTCACGATGGAGGCGAACGAAGACTTCGCCTTCAGTGGCGCCAAGTTCCGCACGTTGAGCGTGGCGCCGCTCAGCAGGGTGTCTGTCTCCTATAGGCTGCTAGTGCACGACCCCAAAGGCGACCCGGCCCATGCGAAAGAGCGATGGGTCTCGCCTGCTCTCCAGGTCGTCGACTCATACTACAACAAAGCTCTGAGGATCCACTCTGGAGGGCCAAGAGTGAAGGTAGACGAAAAGGGCGTGCTGAATGTCCTATTTGGGGGTTTGCAAGATTGAAGCCACGAGACAGCGAATTCCATTGACGACTGGTCTTTTCCAGTGCACGTGACCTACTTCCGGTCACCGGCATAACTTGTGTCCGGCAAGCGTGCAACGTCATTTCGAAGACCACATGCAGCTCACACGCCGTTGGCAGTGATGGATCCCGACTCAAGATACGCCATCCACGCTGCTGCTCGCGAAGGGCAGAGTATGTGAGCGCCAAGACGCAAGGGGCACGACCTGGTCACTGACATCCCCACAGTCGGCATAGTCGAGTCCCTCTTGAACGCCGATCCACGTCTTGCCAAACGCCGCGACGATGACGATCGCCTTGCGCTGCACTGGGCAGCGTCGAACAACCGCCTACCCATTGTCGAGATCCTCGCGGAACAGAAAGGCTTCGACATCGACGCGCAAGACGGAGCAGGATGGACAGCCCTGATGATGGCGTCGAGTCTCAAGGATGCAGACGCGCTCGTGGACCTGCTACTGGCCAAGGGAGCGGATGTCGATCTGAAGACCAACAACGGCCAGACAGCGCTGCACTTCACCGCCTCCAAGACGAATCTCGATACGGCACGCAAGCTGGTTGCACACAAAGCATCGGCAAGAGTCAAGGACAAGCGCGGACAACTGCCTCTACACCGAGCTGCTGCGGTTGGCCATGTGCCGATCGTGAAGTTGCTGTTGGACAGCCGAAGTCCTGTGAATGCCACGGATATGGACGGAAGCACGGCGCTGCATTATGCGATTGCGGAGGGCCATGGCGATGCAGCGCTAGTCCTGCTGAAGGCGGGCGCAGAGACCGACAAGAAAGACAGCAGTGGAGCGATGGCAATTGATCTAGCGCCGGATGGGAAGGTTCGAAGCTATATCCTGAGATCGGCGGAGGAGGAAGGCATCGAGGTCGCATCGGAAGGCGCCAGGTACTAGCCGGCGGAGAGGCCTGGTCGCGCCACGCGAGGTTCATGACGGTGCCAGCATACCACGTCTCTCGGTCCTCCGGACAAGCGACAGGATCCTTTCGGTCCGAAAGACTCCCCTCACTCTGTTCAAGCACCTTCCGGCAAGATTGTACCGCACCGAATCAGGCGCAGCGGCAATGGCTTCTGTTTGTTCCATACATCCCATCTGCAGCCATCTGGGACCAAACAACATCCCGTGGGCGCCGTTGATCCTCTGCTAAGTGGCTGGCGCTACAGGTGTAGGGTGCTGTACGGTGCGAAGTGCCAATGCACCTCATTTATCCACACCATGCGCACTTTACCCTCGATCCTTATCTGCCCCTCGATTGCTCATCAGTGAACACGAAGGTAAGGGCCATGGCATGACCAAACGAGCTCAGATCCGTCCCTTGCTCCAAGGCATATGCACATGTAGCGACAGCCACGTCTCATAGCCCAGCATTTATCCTGACCGACCATCTTCCAGACGCATTAACATCCTCGATTCCACAGACAACCAAACGATGGGTTCGCCACTGCCTAAGTCGCGATGGCCCGCTGGAACATCGATTTGAACTATGGTCAAAACTGCGGGAATGAGAACAGCGCGGTTGCCTACGTAAGCGTCTAGTCATGGAACAACCGTGAACGAAGGGCATTCTCTAAATATGGTGGTGTGTATGGTACAGCGTGAGTTGAGCAGGGCAGGACTGCTAGTCGCTTGGCTACGAGACCTTGATTCCGGTCGAGTGCCCGCGATGTACGCTGAGCGGCGCCAACGGCCCTATGCCATGTAAGGACGAGCTCCACAAAGCCGGTCCTTACAGGGTCAACAAGTGTTCGGCCTCGAGCGGGTGTGTGTACTATGGCGCCGCTGGTGGCCAGGACAGCTGTGCCAGCGCCGGGATCATTGGAAAGCGGATGGAAGGTACAGCAACGTCGGTCTTGGCGCTGTGAACGGCTAGGTAAGGTATCAGCCGGGCATGTATCGTTGCTTAGCCAATGTAGGTTGGAGCTGGCAGCATGCAGTGACCATGTTGTATGAGCAGCGGGTAGTCTTGAAAGCTGTTGGCGTCTCTGAGGAAGCCTTATCTACATGTACCTTAGGAGCTTCGCGGCAGTCAGGCGCGAGGCATTTCACATGCCTTGCCAGCGAAAACTCTCAGCACAGGTCGTAGGCTTCCGGTAGTAGGGCAGTCTCTTCAGTCGTCTACCACAAGCATCATTCTTCCGCTGCTTGGCGCAATAATCCACAACCGTCGCCGCCGTCTTTCCGGAGCAACATGGCGACCCCTAACGCAGGGACTTGGAGCGTGCACATCCGCGGTCCCTGCCGGTCCCGTTACCCGGCCCCAGCAAACCTCAGACCTTTGGACACTCGGTACATGCGCTACTATTCCATACATACACCTTTCTTCTTTGCTTGAGCACACAGACTTTGCTGGGTGTGATAGTACGCTGCTGGTCACCTGGTAAAGGTGATGATCGCCGGCTCAGGCCCTGAGCGTCCCTTGTCAGCCTGACCTCCGCTACATCACATTCGCTGATTATTGTTTTCGGGTGGCCGCGTGTTTTTGCAAGCCTTTGAAGCATACTTTATTCGCCCCGCACAAGAAATCGTACCCCTTACACTGCACATTCTCTCGACAAAGACGGCCATGTCAGGCAGCGTGTTCAAACGCCGGCGCACGTCGTCTAGCTTGTCTAACAACCAACCGTTCCAAGACGAAGAAGCCCTTACAACGGACGACAATGCATTGAACGGTAGCTCGGCGGCAGTCCCGAGCCGTCGTTCAAGGCCCGTACGCACGCCATCTGGTGCGGGACTTTCGTCGTCGCACGGTCTGCCGACTCGCAGCTACATTCATCACGCTGGTCATGGAACTTCGGGGAGCGTACAGTACAGCTCCTCGCTCGGGGTTCGGCAGGAGACTGCAGAGCTTTCGACCTCGTTCCTCAGCGACTCAGACATGTCGCGGTACTTCACCCGGGATAGCAGGCACGGCTCCGAAACGACGAATGGACAAACTCGGCGACACGAAACCATCGAGGAACGGTCGGAGCCGGCGACACCAGAAGGCAAATCGCCACCAGCTCCGCGCTCGTCTGAACTGACAGCAGCATTCCAAGATCGTTCTCGGAATGGTTTCCTTGACCCTTACGATCTTGAGACTCAGTCGCCGGGCTCGGAAGCCACTTCGAGGTCTGGCCCCGCAAAGGTCGCCCTGAGTGATGATAGCAGCGATGAGGGGCCGGACAAGGTAACGGAAGTATCTGCGTTACTGCCGCGCGCGCGCCTCCCTTCACATCGGAAGCAGAGATATGATGCGGCTCCCCAAACCGAGGAGCAGCCCGTCGGGGAGGCTGGCACTTGGAATCGGCTTGGGCACCACTACCCTTCGCTTCGAGCGCTGGACTCTAGGCTGCGAGGGGTGGTGTCCCGTCCGAAAAGTTGGGACCTGCGCGCCATTGGACGGACAGTCATCCTCAAGCCTGCAAGCATGCTACCGGCGGTCTTCCTGGGACTGCTCCTCAATCTGCTGGACGCATTGTCGTACGGCATCATTCTCTTCCCACTAGGCGAGCCTGTCTTTGCGGATCTCGGTCCGGACGGAGTGTCGATGTTCTATGTCAGTTGTATCATCTCGCAATTGACCTACTCCACGGGAAGCATCTTTCGAGGCGGTGTCGGCTCGGAGATGATCGAAGTGGTGCCGTTCTTCCACAAGATGACCTACATGATCATGAACCGGATGGGCACCGACCGTCCGGATGCCCTCATTGCGACTGTGATAACATCTTACGCCATGAGCTCCATCATCACCGGCATCGTCTTCTTCGCATTGGGATCTGCTAAGCTGGGCACGTTGGTCAACTTCTTCCCACACTCCATCCTTACCGGCTGCATAGGAGGCGTGGGCATCTTCCTGTTCCTGACCGGAATAGAAGTCTCTGCAAGGCTTTCGGGCAATCTCGAGCCGACCAAAGAGGTATTGGACCAACTCATCGACCCCGGCACGGTAGCACTATGGCTACCACCACTCGCGCTGGCTATCATACTACTGGTCATCCGGCGCTACAAGGACCCACCTTGGTTGGTCCCAGCCTACTATATTGCCATCACAGCCATCTTCTACGTTATTACCACGGCCGTACCATCAATCAACATGGATGATCTCCGGCGAGGTGGCTGGGTCTTCCAAGCGCCCGGTGCCAAGCCCTTTTACAACTTCTACTCTTACTACAAGTTCGGGATAGTCGATTGGGGTGCCATCTGGAGAACGATACCTTCGCAGCTTGCGCTCACTTTCTTCGGAATACTGCACGTGCCGATCAACGTGCCTAATCTGGCAATGGTTGTCCAAGAGGACAATGTCAGCATCAATCGAGAGCTGATCATGCATGGAATCTCCAATACCCTTTCCGGCTGCGTAGGCTCCATCCAGAATTACCTCGTCTTCGTCAACTCGGTGCTCTTCATGAACACCGGTGGCAACAGCCGCCTCGCAGGCTTCCTGCTGGCCGCGGCGACCTTTGGGCTGTGGGTTGCAGGCCCGATCGTCATCGGCTATGTTCCCGTCATGGTTGTCGGCACGCTGATCTACATGCTTGGTATCGAGCTTGCCCAAGAGGCCCTTGTGTCTACCTACGGACGCCTGCACCGCCTAGAATACGCCACAATTGTCATCATCGCGGTCGTCATGGGCGTTTACGACTTCGTGGTCGGTATCGCCGTTGGCATCGGACTGGCGTGTTTGGTGTACGTCGTACAGACTTCGCGAAGAGAGGTCGTTAGCGCGGAATTCACTGGCACTGTCGCTGAGTCGACCGTTCGCCGCCATCCACGTCAACGCAACTACTTACACAAGGCAGGGCGCCAGATCCGTGTGCTGAAGCTGTCGAGCTATTTGTTCTTCGGCTCTATCGTGCGCGGGGAGAAGCGTGTGCGCGCGGTCATTGACGCTGAGTCGTTTGCCGAAACACCCATTCGATACCTGATTCTGGACTTCAGCCATGTGACTGGCATCGACTTCTCCGCAGCTGAGGCCTTCACCCGGATGAACCGGATCGTACACCGCAGAGACGTTGCCATGGTGCTTGCCAATGTCACGCTAAGCAACGAGGTAGGCAAAGCGCTGGAGATGGTCGGCCTCTTCGTGGATGAAGGCGAAACGCCGCCTCCAAAGGTGTATGCGGATCTGAACGCGGCACTTGAGTCTTGCGAGAATGATCTACTCAAAGTGTTGCACGAGAAGCAGCGGTACAGCAGCCGTACACCGAGAGGCTCGCCGCCTGTACCCATCGAGCAGGATGGAGGCAACCTCCCGAACCCATCGCCTTGGGACAACGCTTACGGCTCGCCTCGAAGGAACTTCTTGCACGAAGCGGCATCGACGGCCATCACCGAGACGGACGAGCCGGAGCAGCCGAAATGGCAAGGCTTCAAGCAGCCTCTGCCACTTCTCTTGCAAGCCTTCCAAGACTTGACCGACCAGAGCGAGGACTTCTGGTTCCGTGCAGTGCGCTTCTTCGCCAGGCGCGACTTCGCTCGAGGTCAGATGCTGTACAAGCGCGGCGACCAGCCCGACGGCTTCTATCTGCTGCAGACGGGGATCTTGCGCGCCGAGTACTTTCTGCGCCAAGGCAACTATCACGAAAGCATTGTCGGAGGCACCACGTGTGGCGAACTACCCTTCTTCTCGGAGACGGAGCGCACGTCCAGCGTCGTTGCCGAGCAGGAGTGTGTCGCCTGGCTGTTGACGCCGCAGAAGTGGGACGATCTGCAAGACGAGGAGCCCGCGGTCGCCAAGGAGCTGCTCAAGGTCGGCTTGAAGCTGAGTGCCGAGCGGATGAACGCTATCGTGAACCATGTGCTGATTACTGCGAGCTGAGCGCGTGATGTACAGGGTAGCTTGACACGAGATAGGGTACAGACTGGATGGCCAAGGCGTTGGGAGGCTCCAACTGGCTACCCGATTTGGCGAGGCCCAGAGCGGTGTCGGAGGCTTTGTACTGTACAGTCATGCGGACTATGGTGTGAGTGTTGCGCCCTCTCATCAGGCCCACGCTATCAGTGCTCGCGTTAGCACTACGTCGTCGAACTCGCGGACGACGCAGAGTGTGGACGGGTTGGCCCGCGCCGCCGCGAGCGCATGGCTCGGCACATGCAGTGCTAAGGTAGCCGCGGGGAATATCTATTCTGTTACATGTATCATACATGAACCGATGCCTCATCATGCATGCCGCAGAGGATGGCGTGCGGGGCGGGCTGCTTTGATGATGATGGAGCCTGCAAGTATCGTTGGACCCGTGGTCACTCTCCCCACAGCTAGCATCCGTACGCGTGCTCGCTCGAAGCTGTACCCTGCTCCCCGGCCGACCAATCGGAAACGACGGACGCTGGCGTGCTGTTTCATACAGTAAGCTTGCCCTGCAGGCGCTAACGAGAATGTGTGCCCCCTATAAATATGGCGATGTTGACATCGTCGTCACATGTCATGCAAGCGATCGCTTCTGACGGTCAGCAGACAGTCCGCATTCGCCGTCTCGCCATGGCGGTGTGTATGCAGTCGCCGCGACACGCCTCCAGCCTCCAGCCTTGCTGCTGTGAATCGCGATGCCGGGTGAACCGTGCAGCCCTCATCTCGGTTACCGCAACGCACAGAGCGCGTTGCGACTTCCTCCATAGAAATCTCTCACTCTCAATCCTCGCACCTGCACTTTCATCCTCACCCTGCCCAACTGCTTTTACCGTGATACCCCCCAGGCGCGCTTACTTCCTTCGTCCCAGAGTCGTCCCAGTGCAACTACACGAGGTCATTCTTCACGCCTATCGAGCACAATGTCCCACGTCCACGACACCACCGCGCTGCCGGCACCGGCCGAGCCTGCCGCCATCGCCAGCACAAATGCGTCCGAAGTCTCGCCAGTCGAGAGTTCGCTTGCTGCCTCATCAGACGCGATCCCCGCGGCTGCGAGCGAGTCCGCGATGCCCATCACACACGAGCACACCGTCGCGCCGACAGACGGGAGCACCGCCGACGTGGCACCTGCAGTCCCCGAGAAGGCTGCCGAGAGGAGCATCGAGCCCATCAGCGAAGGCCAGCTCGCCGTGAAGGGTCCCGGCTTCATCAAGTATGTTGGCTGCCGAATGCTGAGCCGGTGGCACATGCTAATCACACCCCAGGCAAATCGTCCCGTCCAAGAAGGAGTTCTGGCTCAGCGACTCGCCGGTCACGCCGCAGCACATGGACCTGTACATGCGTGGCGAGAAGGCCGAGACGTCGCACGCGGTCGTTGCGTGGGCCAGCCAGACCGGCAAAGGCCTGCTGTTCTTCAACAAGAAGGGCGAGACCGAGCGCACGCGTCCGCACAGCGTCCTGCCGCTGTACGATGCCGTGGACCTGAAGAAGTCGCACCCGCACGAGATCGTGTTCCGGCTGCACGGCGAGACGCATACGCTCAAGGCCGCCAGCGACATTGAGCGCGACGGCTGGTTCGTCTCGCTGGAGCGTGCCGTCGAGGTCGGCAAGGCTGAGAAGGAGACCATCCGCGCTAGCGAAGGTTACAGGGCCGAGATGGAGAAGCTGAGTATGTTAGCCATCACAAGTATCTCGTGCCCAATCCACTGACCATTCCCAGACAAGCCAAACATGACCCACGGCGGCGCCGCTGCAGCTGGCGCGTCTGCAGTGCGTAGCAAGTCTCATGCGAAGAGCACCGACGAGCCGAGACGCGCGGGCTCCGACCCTGAGGGCGTGGCAGATAAGCACAAGAGTCGGTCCACCTCGCGTGGTGTTCTCGGTAAGCTGAAGGGCAAGAAGGACGAGGTTGAGAGCAAGCGTGAGATCAAGAAGGAGGAGAAGCAGGAGGAGAAGGAGGAGAAGAAGCTCGAGAAGGAGGAAGTCAAGGCCGAGAAGCATGCTGAGAAGCACCACGACGCTGCACTGCTGCCTCTCGCTGGCGGCGCCACCTTTGATGCGCCCTCAACTGGTCAGTCCACAACTCCTGCATTCCGACGACTTACTTCTGTGCTGACATGATACAGCGGAGCGCGCTCTCGGTGCGCCAGTCGAGGAGTCTGTCGCCGAGCCTACGCCAGTGGCCGAGCCCTCACCCGTCACCAACGGTCTTCCAAAGACTGAGGAGAAGCCTAAGATCTCCAAGCGCGGGTCCATTTTCGGCCGGGTGCAGTCCGGCTGGGGTAGCATGAAGAGCCCGGCCAAGGAGAAGGACCTCAAGGATGCTGAGCTTAAGCCTCAAGTGCCACCCAAGGACGCCGGCGTATCTGAGACTGCGCCGCAGATCCCTGAGCCGACGCCGGCTCCCACGCACGAGCCTACCGCCGAACCGATCGCTACAGACACCCCCCTCGATACTTCGGAGCAGGTAGCGACTCATGGCAAGCCGGCCGAAGCTGCCAAGGAGGCGCTGGACCCTCTCGCGTCCCCACCGGAGAAGAAGGGTGGTTTCCTGTCCAGTCTGCCTTTCATGAGCAAACGTGATCGCAGTGCGAGCCCGTCTGCCATGAAGGACACTCCGCTCAAGAGCGAGGATGCACCGGCCGTCCCGCCCAAGGAGGACAATGTCCCTGTGGAGGAGTCCATCGCTGCCGAGTCTGGGTCTGCCGAGCCTGTGTCTGCCGAGCCCGCAATCAGCGAGCCCGCTGTGCACGATCCGATCGCGCCTGTCAACGAGGCTCCTGTTGCTGATCTATCGGCTGAGAAGCCAATCACCAAGGCCGAGGAGCCAGCGCCCATTGCGGCAGCTGATGCGACCTCGCCGTCCGCCAACAAGCGCCAGTCCTATCTTGGCAACTTCGGGAATCTCGGCCGACGCGCTAGTAAGGCGTTCAAGGGCATGCAGACCCCGAGGAAGGAGAACACCGCACCCACGACCGCGGCCGAGCCGAAGATTGAAGAGTCGAAGATCGCGGAGCCGGCTGCTGAGAGAGCGTTAGTCAATGGCGAGAACAAGACTGCCATGGCCGAGCAGCCGAACAGCATCGGCGACGTAAACCCTGACGCCATCCACATCGGCCAGGCTCAATCCACTCCCACGGTGTCCGCTTTCGCATAGGAACGGAAAACATTTTGGGAGAAGATCCGTGACGACGGGAGAATCGAACAACCTCCCAAATCCAAGTACG
>JAWDJV010009891.1:0-14635 GCA_033119285.1 Teratosphaeriaceae sp. CCFEE 6253
AGTCTGGCTGCTGCTGGAGAGACTGCGAACCCTTATCTGGCCCAGCGGCTGGTGGCGAAGGGTATCGATTCGCGTGATGCCGACCACCCTTTTGAATTTCAGACATCACTACTCAGGCAGAACAAGTACGCTGTGGACCTACAATCGCTAAAGTTTGAGGGCACAGCAAAGTCGACCACGGAGATCCTCACAAAGCAGCAAGCGCCCACTGTGGAAACTTACTACAACACTCTCTCCGTCGTCAATGCAGCAGCACACGCCAAGTCGGAGACTGGGAAGCAGGCGCTGAAACACATATTGCCAGTGCTCGAACGGCGACCCAACGACGTTGGCCTCATCCTCACAGTCGTACAGCTCTATGTGCTCACCGGAAATTCTGGCTCAGCGATCACACTGCTGGAAACCCTTCTGCATCGGCTAGAACAGTCAAGCGAGGGCGCGGAGTCGGACGTCCGGTTTGCGCCAGGTTTGGTAGCAGTGATGGTCAGCCTACACCACAGCGCAGGCCGGAGAGGGAATGTGCGGACAGAGTATGCGAAAGCGGCACACCATTGGCGACGGAAAGGGAAGGAGCGGCCGTCCGGAATCGTGAACCTACTCAAAGCCGCCGGGAGCTCGCTGCTCGAATCACAAGAACCCGGGCACCAGCAGCTCGCAAAAGAGATCTTCACCGAACTCCACGAAGCAGATGAGAGCGACCGGTACTCCGCCGCCGGCCTCCTCGCAGCCTCACCCGACTCACCGCCACCAAGCACACAAACATCCACCCTCCAACCCATCGACCGCCTCATATCCACAATCGACACCGACGCCCTCGAATCAGCCGGCATTCTCCACCCTCCCACCACCACAGCCCAACCCCGCAAGCGTCCCGCCCCCGACACCGCTACCCCCACCAAATCCAAAAAGATCCGCCCGTCCCGCCTCCCCAAGGACTACGACCCCAGCAAACCCCCGGACCCAGAGCGCTGGCTCCCACTGCGGGATCGCAGTACGTACCGGCCCAAGGGCAAGAAGGGGAAGGCGAAGCAGAACCTGCTCAGCCAGGGCTCCGCGCCGACGCCGGCCGACAGCGACGGCTCGCGGCCGGGGACGCCGGCGGCGACAGACGTCGTGAGAGGGAAGCAGGTCGGCGGGGCGGGCAAGGGGAAGAAGAAGGGGAAGCGGTAGGTAGGACTCCTCGCGCATGGTGATACGACGGTGAGCATATAACGTGCGGCTATGTCCATGAACGCTGTCTCCACGCATCCCTCCCAATGACCCATCAAAAGAAAGCAATCGTCCGGATCTCCACGCTCTCCCGCGCCGGCGCCCCGGCTTTCGTCTCCGGATCCTCAAACGCGCTGTGCCCCACGAACCGCGCCCGGCCCTCCTCACTATCAAACGTCTTGAGCAAGATGACCTGCTCGGCCGTCATGCCGGGGAAGTACCACCACTTGTGCGCGTCGGAGTGGCTCAGCACGTAGTTCTCCCCGGTCCGCTCGCGGTAGCGCAGGAAGAGCTTGAAGTAGTCCTCGGGCGGGGAGGTGGTGACGTCCAGCATCGCCAGCGGCATCTCCTCGACCCTCGCCAGCGGCTTCCAGACATTATAGAAGGCAACGCGCCGGCTCAGCAGGTCCTGCGCCGTGTCCGGGAGCAGCTGCTGCACGCGCAGCGGGCCCGACTCGGCGGTGTAGTCGCAGTGCACGAGGCGCACGGGCGCGCGCTGGGAGGTGTTGGACTCTTGCGTGATGGCCTTGGCGACGTTCTTCTTCGTGCGGATGGTGTGGTCGAAGACCAGGACCTCCTTCGCGCCCGTCGTCTTCTTGAGGAAGTCGACGACCTCCGGGTAAAAGCTCTCCCGGACTCCGCTCTCATCCTCCCAAGCGCCCGCGTACGACGAAGTGAAATCATGCAGCGCGAACCCATGCGTATCGCACTCGAAATCCTTCGCCCGATGCCAGCCGTCCGTGATCGTCACCTCCTGCAAATCATCCCCCGGCTCGTGGATGGCCTTGTGCTTGCCCTCGACGTCCTCGTAGAAGTAGATCTCCGTCAGCTCGTCACTGAGCGCCTTGGTGTAGTTTAGCGAGGCCCGCACGGCATGCTGCTCGGGATCGCCGGGTTGCTTACTCTGTGCGGCGGCGCCGCCGTTGGTCTGCTTGTGCGGGAGCAGCGCCTTGTCCACCGCGCCCTGCGTCTTCTGCCAGCTGGGGAGCTTCTCGATGTTGGCGATCCAGCGCTTGAGGTTGGGGTGGTCGTCGAGGGGGAGTTGGGAGGCCTCATGGAGGTGCATGGGGGAGGCGATGGCGATGTCGGCGATAGTGACGTGGTCGCCGGTGATGTACTTCGTCTTGCCGAGCTGGGCGTCCAGGACGCTGGCTAGCTTGTGCCATTGGGGTGCTTCCGCGTCGATGGTCTTCTGGTCGGGCTCGGCGCTGAGGAGGGGCTGGACGACGTACTGCACGAGGTAGACGTAGCAGGTCTGGAACCAGACTGACGCCTCCCACAGGAGCCATCGGTTGACGTCGGCGCGTTTCTTCAGGTCCTTGGGGTAGGCCTTCTCGCCATGGTCGGTATGGTCGGCGGCGTACTGCAGGATGGCGTTGGACTCGGTGATGGTGCAGTCGCCGTCGACGGCGGCGGGGATGGTGGCGTTGGGGTTGATGTTCTTTACGAACTCCTCGCCCTTCTGCTCGCCCTTGAAGCTGTTCGGGTGGTCAGTGGTGGTCCGTATGACGGCCTGGCTTACCAACCACGTACTAATCGACATGGTGGACGTGGTAGTCACTGCCCAGCAAGTCCAGTCCCGCGAGGACCTTGCGGCAGTTGATGGTGCAGGGGTCGAGATAGACTTCGAGCATCGTGTCGGATTAATGTGTACTATACGTGGGTGATGAGATTTGGGCGACTGGGGACAGCAGGCGTGAACAAGGTGACAGGCGGATGGGGAGTGGTTCGAGGTAGGAGAACAAGACTATACACTGCTGTCGCCTACCTTTGACGATCGCGCATCGCGTTCGGCTTCTTCCCCTCCAGCACGTTCTAGGCCCGGGTGCGAGCTGTGCGAAGTAGGAGATGGCGTGTGGACCGCCGCTGCATTGGTCGCGCGGGTAAGCGGAAGCCCGCCGGTGCAGTGGATCGTGCTGGCGATGTGTCTGGTCAACCCGGCTGGTGGGCTGATGTGTGAGAGCTTCCCCACCACCAACTGCAAGATGATGTCGCCGCTTCGGACCCTTCACGCCGATGTCGACCGCGGAGCTGTCAACCCGACCCGCAGATGCACCGTCGACCACGTGACTGTCATGTTCCGCCAAGAATCGCTGGTGGTATGGATTCCGGCTCCATTCTGAGGCGGGCCATAGTAGGGTATGTCTTCACTTCCCCCATCCATACTTACTCCCCGCATCCCCCCGATTCCGCCGCCCCTCCGCCCACTTGTCCTCGATGCTGTCCTGGTTCGTGCGCGCGTTGTTCACCAGCTGCTGCAGGCTGTGCTTGCCCGGCGCCAGCGTCTTGACCGCGCGGTGCTCCACCGTCTCGCCCGACTGCCGCAGCTGCTCGTTGGCCGCGTACTCGGCATCCATGTCGAAGTGCGCAATGTTGGCCGGGGTGTTCTTGGCGTGCCGGCCGAAGAGCTGCCGGCGTTGGGAGGGCGTGAGGTTCATGTCGGCGGCGATCGCGTCGAGCGAGTTGGCTGCGGGGGCGGATGCGGTGAGCGGTGCGGTGGTTTGCGGGAGTTCGTGCGGTTCAAGCTCCGCCTCGGGTGCATCAAGTGCTTTATAGTGGTCGCCAGTGGATGCTAGCTGAGGCTCATCTTCTTGCTGTACCGCGAAGAGACTTCGTCGGGGCTTCGGTGCCGGTGCCGTGTCTTCTGGCGGCGGACCTTTCTCTACCATCGAGCCTGCTTCATGCCGTACAACTTGTGCAAGATCGGTCTTAGTTGGTATCGCTACCGGCTTCTTAGCAGTCTTCTTCTTCCTATTATTGCCCACGCTCAGCGGCCTGAACTTCGTCGCCTTGCCCACAACCTTCACCTCTGGCCCAGCCCCTTCGTCCACTGCCGGGGCTGTGTCTGCCTTCGGCCCAGGCACATTCCCAAATTCATCGTACGCCTCCTCCTCTCCATCATAGCCCGCCCCCTCCGCCACCACGGGAGGCACTGCCCGGCTGAACGCGGCCTCCGAGCTCGTCTTGAGACTGACGCCCTTCTTCAACCCCGTCGCGGACGCAGCCGCCGCCCGCTTGGGCGCGGGCAGGAAGCTGTTGAAGCCGCCGAAGGCACCGGCGGTCCTCGCGCGCTTCGCTGGCGGCTCATCAATCGCGTCGTGGATCTCGGTCTCCGGTCGCAGAGCCGGGAGGTCGACCTTGATCTTGCGCGCTTCGGTCTTTTGGAATGGTGCTGCTTTCGCTGCTTTTGAAGCGGCCGTCGTGGGGTTAGGTGCGATTGCAGGCGTTTCGGTGTCGGAGCCTTCGCTGTCGGAGTACGCCACCAGCGCCATATTCATCTTGGTGAAGGGGTGGGATGTCGGATATGTGCATGTAGGGCGTGTTCGCTCGAATAATGTCCTGGTAAATGTAGATCACGAGTCATGTACACTGCGCTGGCCCCCACTCGTCGACAACCACCACATCCCGAAGGCACTCCTGCCATAGAAGACATCAATCGAGACATATGTACCCGTCAGTCACGGAACCTCTTCACACGCACTTCAATGCCAGACGACAGCGTCAGGACAACGCTGCCGTCGCCTACCACCGACACCCCCTGTGATATGCCCCATGTACATGCAGCACCGCCCTCCACCCAAATGCGGCCCTTTTCATCGCACCGACCCCCTGCAATTAGGCCCACTACATCTGGCCCCGCAAGCATCACGCCCACAGCTGGGAATGATCCGGGTACCTCATCACGAGCGAGCCTCTCACCGCACCCGGGGGGGGGGGTTCAGGTTGGTTGCACCAGCTCTGTTCACCAGCAGCTCGGGTGCGCCACAGAGCGGTACCTTATTTGCACGAACGAACGAAATGTAGACTCCGCCCTTGACTGATCGATGCACTTGGCCACGACAGTACTCATGATTGAGACGGCGGAGATGACCTAGTGGTAGCTGCAAGAATTAGCTGAAAGCTGATCATAGCGAAGCTGCAAGGCGTGACTGATCTGTGACTACTGCTCTGTGACTGTAGTCTACGTGTACGGATGAGCACACGTAGGTAGATCAGAGGGTCGGAACTCTCCAGCAAGTCGTGCTCAGTCCCCATAACTGCTCAATGCACTGACTGGCACTTCGCCTGCACCTCCCCCACGTAAAGCCCCCCCGGCAAACTTGGCAGCGCCGCACTACCACCTCCCCACCGCCTGCTGCACCACTCCGCCCTTCACCAATCCCCCCGATTACTCCCAAGGCACGTCCACCACCTTCGCCGCGGACCGAATACACCTCGCCGGCCCCGCCCCGGCACCCAAAGCGATCTCGCTCATCTACGACATCCTTGGCCGCTCTACCCAAATCCTCGAGGGGCGTCGACGGCCTGGCCGGCGCGATCTACGCGCCATTCCATGCCGGATGACTTTCGAGGCGGAGCCGGCGCCGCTGGAGTGGATGCTGGTGGATGGGGGGAGGGGGATGTGGCGAGGATTGATGCGTTTCGTGCTGGCCCAGGGGGGACGTGGAGGGCGGTGGGGAGGGTTGGAGAGTGGGCGGGGATTGAGGGGTAGGGGTTGGTGGGGTACTGTTGGGGTGGATGTGTAGGTTGGTCCCACGTCCCGATCTGCTAGGAGCGGCGACTGATCCAGTGTTCGCCAGATCGTCCCGTTCGCTGTCTACAATGACCCACCTGTCGCCGCCTGCGCGCAGTACCATCCCGGCCGGCCGGGCGCGGACATCGCGGCGCAGGTCCGCGCGTCCATCTTGACTCTCTGTCCAAAAGACGAGCCCGCGAGCGAGTAAGGGAGATTCAAGGCGGCGCGGCAGGTTGACAGCCACTTTGAGCGATTCCCGGAGGTGGTCCACGGGCGGCGATCGGCGCGGGGGGGCCCTTCGCGAGGGAGGCGGTGTGGAGGGACTTTGCTCGCGGGTACCGAATGATGCTGGGCTGGTTCGAGAAGCACTTGTAGACTGTGGTGTGCTCCCCGCCACTGCAATGTGACTGGCCCTGGGCATTGGTGTATCTCCGGTGGCGTGTCACCGTTTGGGCAGTCAGATCAGCCTTTGATGGAGCCCGTCGCAGCTGCCCGAGACCGTGCATGTCGAGAGCGTGACTTCATGGCCTGCACTCAATCCCCGTCCATCTCGTCGTCGCTTGATCGTCGCTCTGTCATCGCATGACCATTCCCATTCACATCCCCATTCGTCACCTCCTCGACCTCCCCCTCACTACCGTCATCCCGATCCAACTCCTCGAGCTCCTCGCCCAACGCGCTCTCCCTCGGCTCCAACTTATCCTCATCCTCCAAGAACAGCCGGGGATTGATCTTCGGCAGCGTCGTAGCACACACGCGACTCTTCACCAACAGATCATCCACGAACTCATCGACGTGCGTCAGCGCCCAACCCTCCCTCGTCCTCCGCTTCAACTTCCGCGCATCCGCCAGGTACGGCTCGAGCGTCGTGTACACCTCCGCATCCTTCTCCCACGCCAGCCGGATGTAGAAGGCGGCCAGCGCGCGCAGGTACTTGAACTCCTCTTGCTCGAGGTAGAACCGGATAATCTCCCGCTCGGGCGTCAACTGCAGCAGCTTGAACGCTAGGCACAGGAAGGGCGTGGGCCGCTGCGCCACGCCGTACGTCCCGCCGATGCATGTCAGCTCCGCGGCGCGGTCGAGCAGGGTGGCGGCGTTGAGGCCGAAGCACTGCTCCTTCCAGTAGTAGCTGTCCACGATCCGGTCGCGGACCGCCTTCTCGAACAGCTTGAGCGGGTTGTCGCCGCGGATGAGCGAGCCGGTGTAGCCGCGCTCGTCGAGCGCGCGCTTGGCGTCGGCGTGGTGGGCCATGCTGGCCTCGACGACTCGATCCGGAACGACAAGTCGGGAAGGGCTGCGTACATGCAGGTGGCTCTTCGTGTTCGGACTTTCCTGCTTGACTCGAACACCATCGATTGTTGCCCCGGCGACGACTCGTCCACAAACGTCACATGCAAGCCACATCCCTTTCCGTATCTTCAACATCCGACCTTCCCGCATGCACTATGATGAGACGAGTGTTACTCTCGCAGAGCCAGGTCTCCGTGGTGGTGACCTCGGGCGTGTTCGTCGCCTTCACCTTCCTGCTGTTCCTCTCCGGCTACATCATCCAGCAGCGCACGGTCACCAACCTGCAAACCGCGATCCGACCTCGACTCCCCAAACCGCCACCCTCTTCACTCCAGCTCCAGCAACGAGAGGGCGATGATGACCGATCCGAGCTGCAAGCCAGCAGCCGCCTCTTCGACAGCAAGGCCCGAATCGCCTACACGCACCTGCACGCCGCGCACCAGGCGAGCGCGAGCGTGGACTGGAAACGCCTGGCGCACGTGCAGCTGGCGCGAGACCACCACGATGTCTGCAACAGCATCATGGTCCTCGCGGAGCTCTACCGGCTGAAGAGCCCGGCGCGGCGACTCCTCCTCTTCCCGCAAGAGTGGGCGGTGGAGAAGGAGGGGAAGCGGGGGGACTACAGCGATCCGTTCATGGCGAGTAGTCGGCGCCTGCTGCGGATGGCGGCTAGACGGTATGGGGTGGAGCTCAGACCTGTGGCGCCTATCGCAACGATGGCGGGGGAGGGGGAGCAGGGGGAGGGGGTGTACTCGCTTGCGAGTGTATTCGCATTGGCCGAGTTCGACCGCGTGCTCAGTATCGAGACGCCGGGCCTGCTCCTCGACGCGACGCCGCTGGACGCCGTGCTGGCGTTCACCGAGCCCGCGCCCTTCGCCATGCTGCAGGACAGCGCGCGCGGCGACGGGATCCACCACGCCGACCTCCTCCTCCTGCAGCCTTCCGCGCCAACCTACGATGATCTACTCACCCGCCTCGCCACCTCAGCATCATTCAACGACACCCTCCTCCCCGCCCTCATCCCCTCGCCCCTCCTCCTGGCCTCCACAACCGACGCTCAGAGCCTCATCCGCTCCGTCGGCATCCTGCACGACGCTGTCCACGGCTTCAACAAGACCGCATTTACAGCAGATGTGGCGTACATCCGCTTCGCGGACCCCAAGCTGCCCGGGCCCGAGTACGATGTCCCCTGGAGTCAGAAGGTGGCCGCCAGGCCGCGGAACAAGGACGCGGACTGGGCGTGGACGAAGTTGTATGGCGGGTTCGCGCAGAAGCGGATGGAGATCTGTGGGTTGGATTTGGAGACGTGGCGGCCGTGAGCAGACTGCGGGGGGGGAATGATCTAGGTCCTGACATTCGCGTATCGATCGCGCGATGCCCCTGGAGGATCCACGGAAAAGATCGGCCGACAATAATGGTTGCCACTGGAAGCCGAGCGATCGGGCTGCATGATGGAGGCCGCTTTGCCTCGAGACGCTTGTATCTCGCGTCTTAGTCACTGCAATATCGACGACATGCACCAAGACGTACCACGACGCCGCCCTGCTCTACTCGAGACTTGGCCGAGATGAGTCAGGACCCATCACCAACACCCAATGTCAGGCTGGCACGGCGTGCATGCTGTTCGCCTCTTCATCACCCTCTCGAAAGCCCAACGACCAGGCTCATCAACATCCAATTGCTGCATCGGCAGACTGGCCCGGCTTTGCGGTCGCTAGGGAGGATGCTTGCGACAGCGAGTAATAATGTCCGACGCGCGCCCACGTGCGGAGACAATAGCACCTGCGTCTCATCTGCCTCGTGTTCCCCGCGCTGGAGCGGCGGGCGATCGCCTGGAAAGAGATGAAGAACGGCAGGGGCGGCTGGCCTTTGGTGCCGGGGGACCGCGAAGCAGATTGCCAAGCTCCCGATCGAACAAGCATCGCGCATGCCCCACGGCCCCGCAAAAGGCGTGGATGAGCCAATTAATTGACGTGCGGGGGCCCCGCGCGATCGTCGTCTGCAAGGGCCACCTCGAAGACAAGCCTGACAGAAGACTATTCCTCCGCGCGCTCACCCTGTGTTTCACACTCACACCTCATCAAATGACCAACGGCGTTGTACGACGTGTGCTACTCTGCTGTGGCTCAGGCAGCACCATGCCCATTCACAGCCCCACCGCCCGTCGGTCTCACGGTTGGGACGCCTCTGCAGGTACCGCCCCTCAAGCTCTGGATGCAGCAGATGGAGGAGTCAGTGGCGCACCAACCAGCTGCGCACCCTCCTCCCATCTCGCCCTTAGATTGGCCCGCCCGCCGTGCTCTGCCGTGATCGTGCCTGGATGGGGCCGCCCTAGCAGCGGCTGAATCTCTCCGCTAGCCCTTCGCTTCCCACGTAGCATTTCATTGACTGCAGGATGCGCGAGGCTATGGAATATGTACAGGGGGTTGCGGGCCTGCCTTTTCGAGCATACAGCAGCTCTATGGACCGTGACAGAGAGTGACGTAGGAGGCAGTAGGATGGGGGACGAGGCAGCCACGGGAGGCAGGGCGTGAGCTGGCCGTGCGTGCTGATGCCGTCGCTGCGGGATGAGGTATATACCGTTGCACCGCGGCGCGTGGTGCTATCACGGAGCTTCCTGATCTCATTGCGGCCTTCTGCAGGCGACTCTATCATCCTCGCCCAGTCATTGCGCCGACGAGGCCATCCGTACATCCTCCGAACCACACCATGCCCTCCTTGCGCAACCTCCTCGCGGCTGTGCTACCTCTGGCCTGCACGACCGTTGTCGACGCCGCCCACAACAGCCATCGACTGTCCCAGCAGAGCACCAATGGTACGTAAAGACTAAGCGAAGATGAGTGTCGCGCTGGCGAGGACGTGCTTTGACTTATGCTATGCGGCTTTCACAGGCGGCAGCCAACTGGGGACGTTCAGCGCGCCAACATATCCACAATTCATGAATGGCCCGCACCCGGGCGGCTCACCGAAACCGTGGGGCGGTCGGAGTGTCTCGAATTGCAACCCGTACGATGTCAACGCCATCCCGAACACGGGCATGACGAGGCGGTACAGCTGGACCGTGACGAACACGACCATGGCACCGGACGGCGTCGAGCTAGCGATGTTGGTGGCGAACGGGCAGTTCCCGGGCGAGACCATCGAAGCGAACTGGGGCGACTGGATCGAGGTCGAGGTGACGAATGGGCTGGTCGTGGAGGGCACGGCGATCCACTGGCACGGCTTCCTCCAGCACGGCACCCCCTACATGGACGGCACCCCCGGCGTCACGCAATGCCCGATCGCGCCGGGCAAGACCTTCACCTACCGATTCCGGGCCGAGTTGTACGGCACCTCCTGGTGGCATGGACACTACAGTGCTCAGTACGTCAACGGCCTCTCCGGCGCCATCATCGTCCACGGCCCGGCGACGGATAACAACTACGACATCGACGTCGGCCCCGTCCTGCTCAGCGACTGGTTCCACGACTACGAGAACAACCTGATCATCGACATCTTCTACGCCACCGAGACGTGCAACCCGCACTGCCCGCCGATGTCCAACAACATGCTCATCCAGGGCAAGAACAACTACCCCTGCCAGAACACCACCCTGCCCTGCACGCCCAACGCCGGGCTGGCCTCGTTCAAGTTCCAGACGGGCAAGAAGCACCGCCTGCGCCTCATCAACCACGCGGCGGAAGCCCTGCTCTTCTTCAGCATCGACGGCTACACCATGCAGGTCATCGCCAACGACTTCGTTCCGGTGGAGCCCTACGACACCGACCTCGTCATCCTGGGCGTCGGCCAGCGCACCGACATCATCGTCACCGGCGGCACCAACCCCAAGGAGAGCGTCTACATGCGCGTCACCGAGGGCCCGTCCGGTCTGGGCCCGCCGGGTGCGACCGGCTGCTCGCTCAACACCGGCGTAAGCTATGAGGCCGTCGCGCCCATCTACTACGAGCAAGCGGACACCACCGTCCTGCCTCAAACCACCAGCCCCATCGACCCCACCCGGTACCTCTTTCCCGCCGCCTGCGGCAACAGCCCGCTGAGCGAGACCGTGCCCGCGTACGCCATGCCCGTGCAGGAGCCGGACACGACCCTCGCCTTCGTCATGACGGGCAACTACAACGCCACGGGCGCGTTCGTCTGGTACATGAACAACATCACCTTCTACGGCAACTACAACGACCCCATCCTCTACGAGGCCAAACTGGGCAACAACGACAACTACGCGACCACGCGGCAGGTTTACAATCTGGGCAACGCCACCGTGCTCCGCCTGATCCTGACCTCCGTCGGCTTCCCCGCGTCGCACCCCATGCACATCCACGGCCACAACATGCAGATCCTCGCCGAGGGCGTCGGCAGCTGGGACGGCGTGACCATCGCCAACGCCTCCAACCCCATGCGCCGCGACACGCAGATCGTCCGGCCGAACGGCTACCTGGTCGCGCAGATCGAGCTGGACAACCCGGGCGTGTGGGCGTTCCACTGCCATGTCGCGTGGCACATCAGCGAGGGGATGAATATCAATCTGCTGGAGCGGCCGGCGGAGATTGAGAGGGAGGTGGCGCTGCCGTATGTCATGGCGCAGACGTGTCGGGACTGGGCGGCGTGGACGGGCGGGCATGGTACGTCTTTCCCTTATTCCGGTGTGCATGTGGCGGGTGAGGTGGGGATGCGTGCTGATGATCGTGATCACAGTGGTGCCGCAGATCGATTCGGGCTTGTGAGATGCTTCCATGCAGGTGGTCATGTGCTGTCTAATGTGTATATCCCCGCTGTCGGCTGTCACTTCAGATCCCATCATCGAAGGAAACCCGAGCTTGGGGGGATTCGAATTGTCTCTCGTCCCGGATTGCTCCAAAGGCCGTGGTCTTCACTTCTGGTCACGCGAGAGCGCCGGCACCACACTGAGACTCGGGGAGTTTGGTAGAGTATGATGTGCATGCTACTGACGCTCCTCCAACGCCCTAGCTCGCCCGTCCCGCCCGCACGTAGATGAGCACGGAGGCCAACCACGGCGTGTCAGCGCCCCGTCACCCCATCTCCGGCGCATCGACGGCAGGCAGACCGGGGATCGTCGAGCGAGCCCGCTCACTTCTTCAGCTTACCCGCGTCCTCCGCGCCCTTGCCCACGCTGTTCGCCCCGTCCTCCAGCCCGCCCGTCACGCCCCGCAGCGCGTCGCCGCCCTGCTTCGTGCCCGTCGTGCTGTCGACCGTGTCGCCCACGCCGCGCCCGGCGGCGCCCAGCACGCCGCCGAGGGTCTTGCTCACGCCGCCCGCCGCGTTGCCGAGCTGTGCAAGACTCAGTCTACACGGACGACTTCACGCTGGTAGTGCGGGAAAGCAAGAGTTGATGCTGGAGCGCCAGTGCGAGAGAGCTACGTACCGTCGAGGTCACGCCCTTGGCTGCGCCTTCGGCGCCTTTGTCTTGTTGACCGATAGGCATGATTAGCTTACGAAGATCGAGGGTCGCAGTATCTTGTTCCTGTTGGATGGCAGGATTAACTACCCCACGGCAGCCGTCGCTGGGCCTTCCCTTTATGTCGGCACACAACAAGGTGGAAGAGTGGCTACGTCAGTGCTCAAACAACATTCAATCCACGGACGCAATGTGACGTTGGAGCTCCGTGGCGCAGCACGGCGCAACCATCACGACCTGGATGGGAGGCCTAGAGAGCCTATCACTCAGACATGTGCCCGCCCTTTCTCCTTTGCCCCGAGACTAGATAGCGAGATAGCGAGATAGCAAATGCTGCATCGGGCAAATGCGTTGGTCTTGCAGGCGGATGGCGAGCTACCTGGGTATTCTGCGGCTATTGCAACGACCCGGGGAGGGTCTGGCTGGGTATAGACCATGCCTCTGTCGCGACGACAGATCTATGATCGGATCGAGGAGCCCGTGAAGAGCGATCGGTGCTGTTCGGAATCCACTGAGAGCTCAATCCGTGCTGTGGTCTCAACGAACGACAGCTATCCCGAATCCATGTTGCCCGCACGATCGCCAATGCTCATCCGCCCAACGAGGTCTGCGATCCCGCCTCATCGCAGAATGCAGAATGCCACGGCGGCGCAGAGCAGGACCACAAGCGGCGCGATCCGCTTCGCCAGCCGGACGGCAGTCCGCTTGTAGCTCTCGGCAATGTACAACTTGATCTATCAAGGCAGGAGGGAGAGGTGTCAGCGTAGGCCTCACCATTGGCATCTTCCCATCCCCCGCAGCCTACCTTCTCCTGCACAGCCAGCGTCTCGTTGACGCGCGGGAACGGCACATCCGGCACCGCCTTCCCGAGGTGTCGGCACAGCGGCTCCCACCCGTCCGCGAGATCGAAGACGAGCAGGCGCTCCGCCGGCGTCACGCGCTTCACCCGCGCGTTGTGCGCCAGGTACGTCCGCCGCGCACTCCGCCGCCAGGCGTCGAAGAACGGCCGTCTCCCCCAGAACGCTCGCGTCCCCTGCACTTCCGCCACACCGAAGAAGGACCGCGCGATCAGGTCCGTCTGATACGCCATCTGGCCCAGAAACCCGGGATCGATGGCGGCCGCGAACGGGACGAAGGGGTTGGCCGAGCCCTCGATCACGGTCGTGGCGTACGAGCGGAACCAGCGCTCCGCGTCGCGCTCCACCAGCACGACTTTCGCGTCCGGGTAGGCGAGCAGCAGCTCCTCGGCGAAGAGGACGGCGGGCTGGTCGGTGCAGGCACCCCAGTGCCCGAGGAGGTTGTCGAAGTCCGGGCGGGTGAAGGGTGGGAGAGTGCTGGGAGACGGGTTGTACTTGGCCTCGATGGCCTGCGCCCACAGGGCCAGGTCCGGCGGGTTCTCGGCCATGGTGACCCAGTGCCAGGTCGGGATGCCCAGGATCTCGAGGGCGGCTTTCATGGCTGGTGTAACACGTCAGCGTGAGGGAGATGTGGCGGACTGGCCGGATCACTTGCTCATCGTCCCGGTGCGTGAGTATCCCAGTGAGAGGACTTCCATCGGCACCGTACGCTTGCGTTGCCGCGAGTCTTCATTGCGTTGGACATAGATCTGTGGGTGGCGTTCCCTCGCTGTGGCCATTGCGGCGGCGCTGTGAGACCAAGCGTACATCCGCCATGGCTGCGAGCGTGTGAATCATATATCCTCCGCGCATGAATCCTGCTCATGGCGGTGATACTAGTCGAGTTCACCCAGTGGCGCAGGCGCAGGCGTCACCGCCCGAAGTCTGTCTGGCGAGGAGGAAGCTGAAGGCTACTCCACAAATCCTTGCTTACGGCAGCCTTTTAGCAGGCCTTCGTGGGTTTCGCATTCGCTTCGATGCTATACTGGCCCCCCATTCCTTCCGCTCTTATACATCCAACGCGGTCAGCATGACCACAACAAACCCTGTCTCGCCTGGAAGTGCGCGATCGGGAGGATCCCCATCCCGGAACCCGACCGGCCCTGATCCTCCCAATCCACCCTTTCACGCCGCCGCCGCAGTCCGCTTCTTCGCCGCCCCGATGTGCGTCCCGTGCACTTTGCTCCCGAACAGCAGACTGCTTCGGCTCTCCTGCCAGTGCGCCTGCAGGGGGGACAGGTGCAGCAGCATCAGCGTCCGGCTGCTCTTCCCGCTCGCCGCCGTGCCGCCGAGGGAGGACTGCAGGAGGTA